>JANVCC010000135.1:3030391-3176574 GCA_025345505.1 Todiramphus chloris collaris | reverse complement strand
TTTTGGGGTTGGTTTAGCTCGGATTTTCTCCTAAATGTGGGTTTCAGAGCGACTGTAAAGTTCAGCATCTTGGTTCGGTGCGGTGGAAGCCGCTGCTTGCTGCACCTTCACCCTCTGGAGTGGAAGGAAAATGATGTAATAAGCCCATAAACATGTAGTCAGGGCTGTTTTAATCATCACAGGCAGCGTGATGAAAAAAAAAACGTTTAAGAAAATAACCACGTCGGGTTGCAAGAAGTTCAGGAATCCTTCGTGGCCAAAGGATGAACTTGCGAGGAAATAATCAGGCTGGGTTTAAAGCAGCTTGAGAATCTGTCGTGGTTGTCGCTGGGATAAAAGGTAAAGTTCCGAGGAAATAAAAAGGTTGGTTTTAAAGCAGCTTGTGGATATCCCTTGGCCAAAAGAAAAACTTCCAAGAAAATAATAAGGTTGGATTTCAAGAAGTCTGGGACTCCTTCCGGGCTATCACTTGGCCAAAAGGAATACTTGCAAGAAATTAAACAGGTTGAGTTTCAAGCAGTTTGGGAATCCTTCATGGCCAAAAGATAAATTGCAAGAAAACAGTCAATTTGGGTTTAAAGCACTTTGGGAATCCCTTGACCAATGCACCCCAGTGTCTCTGCGTGTTTCCAGGGGCAGCATCCCTGCTTCCCAGCCGAATCGGAGCACCCGGAGCTGCCCAGGCTGCAGAGGGTTTTTAGTGTGGTGGGTTGGAGGCACGCAGAGGTAACTCAGAGGTGGGAAGCGTGGTCAGCACAGCTGCTCAGTGCCTCCCCCCAAAAGCTGAGAGCACATCTCAAAACGCCTGTAAACCTCCCTCTCTTCCTGGAAAGGGCTGGGCTGGAATATCCCACTTCAAAAAAAGGACCTTACAAAGGATTCATTGTTTGAAAAGTCCAGTTTCATCAAGTACCTTCTTGTTGGCCGGTTTCTGGGAGTTTGATTTATGTGCTGTTTGCTGTGGCTGCTTTCTGCACGCGGTTGCTCGCGAGACGGAGAGGTTTGTGTGACCATCTCACTGCCGTGCCCCTGTCCCTTTGGTCTGGGACAGGGGTGGGAGCTGAGACTTTGAAACATTCTCCCGAGCTGTGTGGCAGCCTGATTGAGAAACACCAGCACAGCGAGCGCGCTGCCTCGAGAACCCGAAACACAACAAACTTTGTTTGCTTTGCTAGAAAGGTGCCCGCAGAGGAGCAGGTCAACTGCAGCTGGTACCAGCAGAGCTTTCACCCCTGGCCCACGGAGAGCGGCTGTAAACCCTGACTTTTGTCTGTGCGGCTGGTGATGAATCACACCTCCTCATTCCTGTGGGATATCACCGGGCTGCAGGAGTCTGGGAGTAGGCTGCCCTGAGGTTTCCTTGCTTGCGTTAGAAAATCCACCCAGCCGAACGCCAACACGGGCTCCGCAGAGAGCTGGAGGACTCGGTTATGTCCCCCTTCTCCTGCTCTCGCTGTTCGGAGTGAGGAAAAGATGCGCGCGAGTGCGGCGTGTTGGTGCTGGCATCTCCTTCCTCTTAGGAGGGAAAAGAGGAAACCAAAACCCAACCCTTTCTGTAAAAGAAACTTCATTTTGCTGGAAAGTAGAGGAGAAGAGGAAAAGAGCAGAGAAAAAAATGGAGCCTGCAGCTCTGTGGAGCCAAAGGTTTTCCTCTGGCATTCGTCGGGGCTTGGTTCTCAGGGTGGTTTCTAAATTGCACTCAGACCGTGAGTGACAGGCTCAAACGCCCGGGTTTGCAAAGTGATTTGTTGGCAGAGGAAACAGACGATCCAAACACAGAAATCCCCACTATTAAAGTATTCCTTTGGAAAGCTGCTGGAAAGCTGCTGGCTCCGAGGCACGTTCTGTTCAAGGCCTTTTGACTGCTCAGCCTTGGTTACCCCTCACGCGACTGAAGGCTTGTCAAAAGCTTCACCCAAGTAAAATACATTTAGAATTCGACAAATGGGTATGGACTTCGTGGGTGTGCTTATTCCAGATGAGACTATATCTCAAAATACATTAAACTGAGCTGAAGTAGAGGCAGTTTTCCTCCAAATAAAAGTATCTGTGGTCGATTTGCTCCTGTGTCCAGGTGTAGAGCAGCCCTCGGGTTTCAGAACCCCATCAGGAATTAATTTGGCACCTCTCTCATCAAGGAGAGACGTTTTCCCCCAGGGTTTGGGGAATGAGAACACTAAGGAAAGAACACCACATTTCACAGGTGCTCACACACCTTTCCTCACGTGCTTTCTGTGAGCGAAGCCTGTCCAAATTTGCAGCCTGCAGAGGACCCAGGGTGTACTCTCCCTTCAATCGACCAAAGTGGGTTCATAAGTTTCTATTTTTCTCTTTGGTCACTTGAGAGTTTTTAAATTATATTTTCAGGAATTTCCAAAAACTAATGGGAATCCTACTTCTGGGTGAGAAATCAACAGATCCAACAGGAGATGACATGAGCCTCGCTCTGGGCACGAGCCTTCACACCCAGCCAAAACCCGGTATCTGCAACAGGCTGGTTCCTCAGGCAAGTGCTGAAACCCTGCAGCAAGCTCCAACAAAGACCACACATTATTCAAAAGAGAGGTCAAACGTGTTCGTGAATTCAATCTCATCACTCCATTCGCTTTATCTTTACCCCCCCCCCAATATTTTCCTCGGCGTCCGTTTCCAGTATTTTTCCACCCTGAAGCCTTATCACCTCTTTGTTTCTCTTCTGAATATTCCATTCTGGCTCTCCTTGGCTGCTGGTGACACTCTCCGTTTCCTTCCTTTGTTATCACAGACCGACTGGGTAAACTACGGATGTTCAGCTTTGTGGCCCGTTTTGAATGAGTATTCAGGTTTTCCATCTGCCACCCTCCCAGTGTCTAGCAGGAGTCCCATGCTTATCTGGGAGGCCTGATAATGACCCCCCCAGTGCTGGTTTTGAACATCTGCTCACGTGAGAGTGATTTCAAGCATCGTTATGGATTGATAGTTCTTCTCTGGGTCGGGAGATTTTCTTGCTCTACAAATTGCCTTAAAAGCCTTGGAGAGGTGGTGCTGAGGGACATGGTTTAGTGGTGACCTCGCAGTGTTGGGTTAATAGTTTGACTCAGTGACCTTAAAGGTCTTTTCCAACCCGAATGATTCTGTGATACCTTTGGACAAGGCTGTTTCTCCTCAGAGCAGTTTCAGGAGGCTGAGGTTAGCCATGAGTCCTCTCTAGCAGCAGGCTGAGTCTAGTGGAAGTAGAAATGAGATCCTCTGATATTTTCACATCAGTTTCAGGGCGATAAGTTGATGTATGGGTTTTTAGGACATTTTCTTCGGTGTTTTCCTTCTTATTAGAGGTTACTGCAGATATCGCACAATTTTGAAGTAATATTCATCAAGTTCACAAATACTTCTTGCAACTTCTTTACCCAGAGGTCCCAGATGGATGACCCCTCCAAAAGAGCTTTTATTTTATGGACGCCAAACGTAGCAAACGTAAAATTCCAAGCTCCAGTTAATTTTCTCTCCTGAGAATTTAAATACTTCTATCATTAACGTAAAGAAAATATTTTTATAGTGTTTCAACTCACGGTGTTTACCCAAGGGACGAGATCTCTCTCTTTCATTGGGATTAGTTTAAATAACTAATAAAAATAACTAAATAACTAAAAACTAATCACAGAATGGTTTGGGTTGGAAGGGACATTAAAGCTCACCTTGTTCCAACCCCCCTGCCATGGGCAGGAACACTTCCCACTAGAGCAGGCTGCTCAGTGCCCCTTCCAACCTGGTCTTGAACATATATGACTCATAGGATGCACTTTTTCATCCCTAAACGTACCCACCTTTCATTTTTAAATGAAGGTGGGAATGTAAGATAGTAACACCCCTTTAGACTGCTTGTAAACAGTTTAGTCCAGACATTGAACATTTAAAAGTAGCCTTAAGCACCCACTTAGATCTTGGCTTCTGGCTTGGCCTTCCCAACAGCCACACTCCTCTCAAAACTGGGTTTCAGATTCAGTGGCTCATGACTTGTGTTTGAAACTCCTTTGTGGTGAACGGTCAGTTGGTCTTCTTAGTACTGGTGATTGGAAACGGTCCCTGAGAGCGATGCTGATCACATGAATTCAAAATTCCTGCGGGACTAAAGACTCCAAGCAGTATTTCATGGCATTTGTGTGATTTGCCCTCCCAGCAGCCAGGGTTTCTCACCTCTTTTCCCTTCTTACATTAATCAGTAATCCCTGGCAGTTTCATCTTCATTTCCAAAGCCTAAATGAGTGCTTTCTGGTGCCTTGCTAACCTGATGGGTTTCACCTGCAACAGAGTCTGATGGGTTTAATTTTATTTCTTTACTTAATAGCTAAAAAATGTTTAAAAACCCGAGCATCCTGTGAAAAGAGTTAATTTTGAATCTCATTTTTTGGGTTAAGTCCAGGCAAATCTCAACCCTATGGCAGATTTCACTGCAGGTTTCCAAAGGATTACTTAATTTATAGGCTTTGCAGGATCTCTCAGATCTGAGTTATTATTTTGGCTTTTGCAAGTTCCTTGGCAGATGCCCAAGTGTTGGGAGCTGTCATTCTGAGCTCCAGTTAATTCATCTGTTTGTCTAAATCATTTCTACAAAGATATCGCAGATCTAAGCATCCCACAGAGAAAAAAAGCCAGCTGAGATAGAAATCATTAGGATGAAAGAAATCTCATTGGTCCAGTAGAAGTTTCTCTGTGCTCACTATCAGGGGGAGCAGGCTGATGGCTCCTGAGGCTTTCTAGTTTTGTAGGATGGTTATGGAGAAAACAGCGTGCAAGAAGCAGATTCCCAATAAGGACCAAGGTAAATCCTTTCTCTTTGCCTGCTACATGCAGAGGTTAAAAAGCAGCAGGGCCTGACCCAAAATGAAGTTTATTTCCCTGGTCTGGCAAATATTAATGAGGCAATTTTAACACATGATTCTAATCCTCGCTCATCAGACTTCCAGTCATCTACCAGAACTTCGTGCCGCTGAGGTTTGCAGCCCGCTGAAGAGCAAGGATAAATCTCCAGCTCTCAAATAGTGCAGACTAAACACAAGATAAGAGCTGGTGGGTGGATCTCCCGAGGGGAACACCGGGAAGCAATGACACAGCGTGGTCGGCTCGTGTCGGAGCACAAGCAGCAGCTTGTTCTTGATTAAGGGCAACTTCAAGGAAGGTTGTGGAGAAGGACAAGGCAACTCGTCAGGGCTCACAGAAAGCTCACAAAGTGTTCTATCGTACTGTTTACAAACAAAACACAGTCTTTTTCTATTCCCTGCTTCTTATGGGGGAGGCCTTCTTGCTCTTGATAACTCCCTGACAGGAGGTTGGAGCCAGGGGGGGGTCGGGCTCTGCTCCCAAGAAACAAGCGACAGGACAAAGAGAAACAGCCTCAAGTTGCACCAGAGGGCATTTAGGTTGCAGCTGAGGAACAATTTCTTCCCCTCCAGGGTTGTCCAGGGCTGTCCCAGGCTGCCCAGGGCAGTGGTGGAGTCCCCATGATCCCTGGAGGGGTTTCCAAGCCGTGGAGCTGTGGTGCTGAAGTGACCTGGCAGTGCTGGATTAACAGTTGGATTTAACGATTTTAATGGTCTTTTCTAACCAAAGCAATTCCGTGATTATCAATTTTGCTGACAAATGACTTGGGTCTACATTCACCCCATTCTCGACTCACTTTCTATCTCAGGCAGCAGAACAAACAGATGAGCAAGTGCCTGTTGGTACAGGTCTGACCTTACTCCCAGTCTTAGGCTGAGACTAACCCCATGATGAGCCTGGACAGCACGAAGTGGGCAGACGGGGACCTTGCCACCGCAGCTGCCTCACTGGAGGAGATGCTCTGTTCCTTTTCATCTCACCGGTTGCGAGCTTGGAATATATTGCCCAGATGCAAGGAGCTGGCCTGTTTGCTCTGGGGGTGTGTGACCTCTTCCCGAGGGCTTCAGCTGCTGCCCTGGCTCTGGCAGCGAGGGCAGGATTAACCCCAGCTCTTCTCCGCACGAGCCGTAACCTCTCTGCAATGTGACCGATGAGCAGCAGTTGAGTAAATAAGGAGAAATATTGGCGTCATATTGTAAGCAGAAGATGAGATTACAAGTGATCTGCCTTTTCTGTAAGGCTAATTGTTCCCATTAAGGGATTAAACTGATTGATTTCCCGTCAGAAACGGTGCCTGGAAGAACAAAGTCAAAACCTCTGGTATAACGTGAGTCACTTCACCGAGCAGCTGAACACTGAGCTTTTGTGCTTTTCTCTTGTGAAATCATGACAGATGTCAGCTGTTGGTATATTCCACAAACAAAATTTCCTACATTTTTAGTGGCATTATTTCATACCGTAGAAACCAAGCGACTGCACCTACTCAGCAGCGGAGATCCCCGGCCTTTCGCTGGGATTTCAGCGCTTATCACCCTCACTCTTGACTCCGTTGATAGCGATGCTTCCTTTTTTGGGTGTTGTACAGCTCCAGAATGCAGACAACTGGAGAAAATTAAGCTGAATGTTCCAAATTTATGCAGGTCAAGGAAAGTTTGCCTTTTATCGGTCAGAGATAAGTACAGCAAACTCACTGGCTTTGAAGGGCTGAGTTCCACAGATGCCGCTATGAAGCCTCAGCGATCACAAAGGTTTCTGTAGGTGGGTTTCACTGAAGCTTCTCAGTTCGTTTCAGAACACCCCACAGTCTTAAATTAACGGGGACAGAGGGACAAACAGCATGCTAAAAAATGAGGGGATCCCACACCCTGCCCCGGGAGGATGGGGAGCGAGTGGTCCTCACCCTGCGTAAAAAGCTGCACTCTGAGACGTGGGAACTGTAGGGTAAGGGCAAAGCAACACCCATAAACCTGCTTAGGGGTGAGAACTGGATACGTGGCACTGAGCTCAGCTCTGGACTTTGTGTAGATGCTTTCTCCCTCTGCTCAGGCCGTTTCTCATCACTTACAGGACCTTTGCAGAAGTTGTCTGTAGAGGCACAAGCATCTTCACACCACAGAGGAAAGGCACGAATACACAGTCACACCATCAGTCCTGGGGGGGAGCTGAAGGGGATATTCCCTAGGATGAACTGGAGAACGGAAAATACAGAGTGTATTTGGTGGTGTTTACCCTGGACGTGAGAGGAGTGTTTAACAATTCAAACTCTCCCAGTTTCCTGAGTTCGTGGGATTGCTGGAGGAGGATTTCCAAAAGTCTTTTGACAAATATTTAGCTTGAGCTTTGGGGTGAAACTTTGCGAGGTGCTCAAGAATCGGCATTCATCATCCATGAGATTAAATGAAGAAACTCAGTAACACCAAATGAAGAAATTCTCTACTGGGGTCACAGGCTTCAGCTCAGCTCTCATTTTTGGTTACTGCAAAGAGACAAATGGAGGGAGACCCAAAGGCCAGAATTAAGATGCTTTGGTGTCCAAATCCTGCCATTTCTGGGAGTGAATCTCCTGGGCACCAAGTGAAACCAAAAGCAGGCAAGTAACATGCAAATATAATTTGCCATAACAATTCAAGACTGCTCTTTTGAATTACTGTGTCTCTTGTCCTATTTCTCTCTTAACATCCCCAAAGTTCATATTTGTGCACCCAGGTGACACAAAGGTAACGGCACAACTTCAGAAAACCTGAACACAGGCAGTAACTTTACCAAATAGGCAAAAAATAAAAGTAATTGCCAATATTTGTATTCTAGCACATCAGCAGAAATTCATAACCGCTTGCAGGAATGTAACATATCGCCCTCCTTAAACAGCCATATCCTGTTTCTTTTGTTTCCTTCTCTGCTTTTGCAGTGACTGTTGCTACAACACCATCCATCACCGCTCCTTTCATCTGTCAGGCCCTCCAGCCACCCGCCCACAGCTCCCTACCTGCCCCCTTGGGTCTGAGCTGGCTGGATTCCCCCCGGGTTTGCTGGTTTGGGGTGTAGATGCACATCCTTTTCAGCTGGAGCTGAGTGGGTGATGAAGTTATCCCCTCCAGCTCCTCAGGACCCTTCCCGTACCTGCTTGGCTGGTTTCATGAATAGCTTTCAGTCAAACAAGATTAGTTTTCACAGGTTTCAACGCAGGGCATTCTTACTGGGGACTGAAATGATGAGTAAGATGGGCATGGTCTTGGATGAGATAAAGAAAGTGAGGGGACAATGCACATCAACATCCTCATCCAGAGGAGTTCATGCACATCTTTGTCCATCCCTTTCATAGAATCGATCATAGAGTCACAGACTGGTTTGGGTGGGAAGGGACCCTTCAGGGTCATCTGGTCCAACCCCCCTGCAGGGAGCAGGGCCATCTGCAGCTAGAGCAGGGTGCTCAGAGCCCCGGGCAACCTCCCCTGGGATGGTGCCAGGGATGGGGCAGCCACCACCTCTCTGGGCAGCCTGGCACAGGCTCTCACCACCAAAAATCTCTCCCTTCTCTCCAGTCTAAATCTCCCTCTTTTAGTATAAATCCATCACCCTGTGTCCTGTCCCAACAGGCCCTGCTCAAAAGTCTGTCCCCATCTTTCTGACAGGCCCCTTGAAGTCCTGAAGGATACCAAGAAGGTCTCCCCAGAGCCTTCTCCTCTCCAGGCTAAACAGCCCCACCTCCCTCAGCTTTTCTTCATAGACACCTTTACTCTGGTATCATTAGGTTCTTGACTTGTAATTATGTAGCTAATAAGCTGCAGGCTCCTGCTGATGAAGATGCTCCTCTGATCTCTTCAGAGCGTTGCACTGGGTTACCTCCTGGAGCATATTCCTTGAAGAAACTCATTCTGCACAAAAGGTAATTTAATTAATTTAATTTTCTTTTTCTCCTCATTCCACGCATGCAGTTACTCAGATGTGGAAAAGCTGAGCCTGAAACAAATGTTTGAAGCATTTGGAAGGGTTTGTCATTACTCAGAGAAAGAACTCTGCCATTTACTGGAGCACACAGAAATGGAGAGAATGAAATGTGTTATTCAGAAACTACACTGGCCAGGCCAAAGTTCTGCCTTCGGCTGCATCTGGACAACTCATTTATGTGGAGAGAGCTGCGTCGCATGATTTGGAGCGGGATTCGCCCCCAGAGTTTAAACAACATCTATGATATTTAAGAATCTGTGAGGCTGCTCAGTGATGCTTTACAAAAATCGTGTCTAACATCCCTGAAAACTTTGACCCGATAAGCAGTGACATCAATAGCCAAGCTCCCACCAGCGATGGTGGGATGTCATTTCAAAGAGCAGCTTGGCCATTAGTGTCTAGTGGGCACTGGGATAATCACTAAATCCACCTAATAAAGAGTCAGATCTCACTGTTTCTTTTCTAACAGTTTTCTTTTCATTTTCTTTTTTTAACATGTTTCTTTTTTTTTTTATGTTGTTCAGCCTTTTTCTGGCTTCCTTAGGGAAGGGTCTGACCTGACTCTGGAGTAAAGATACCTCGTGTTCTGCAAAAACAACTAAACCCACTTAAAATTCAAGGAACGTGGATAGCAAATGTCACGACTGTTCGAAGTATTTGTCTGCTTCAAGCACGCTACTACATTATGGTAATGAATCTGTCTCTGAACTTTTATTTATTATTAAGAAAATAACTCCCATCTGCTTCTCTACCCGGGTCATTTAAGAGCCTTTTGCAAACATTATCACCAAATTTGTCCTTGCAAATGGGATAAATAATGTTTCAAACAAATGAGTGAGATTGTGGCATCAAAAGGTTAAATAACCAGTTCCAAATGGACAGCTCATGCTAAAATTTGCACCCCGTCTGCTAATTCACTCCTCTGTGGCTTAAGCAAAAGATGGGTCAGAAAAACCCCTCTGAAAAACCCACCTGAACGTCCTCTGATGTCCCATTGCTTGCCCTGAGGTCCATCTGGAGACACCTCCAGTCAGCAGAAGCTGGTGGTATTCCACCGAAAGGAAATAATTTCATCTTGTGAAGGTATCATACAGAATAACACTTGGTTGCCCAAGAACATGGTATTTTTGTGGATGTTTAGGCGTGCAAGGTGAGGTGTCACAAGATCGAACAAATCCTAGCAGTTCTGGAGGCTCATAAAATGCACAGAAAGGGTGAATTGTTCAGACTTTTAAATTCCACTTTGAAGACTTAATATGAGTTTTCAGTTGGCTTTAAGTCTTAACGATGCTCTAAACCTCATTACTTTTTTCTCAGCAGCACTAACATCTTCCACTGATGGTTCTGCTGAGCGTGACCAGGCTGGCTGCCCCTGATATACAGCCGCACGGCACCGTGGCATTGCCCCTGCTTGTCTCTCCTCAGGAAAACCTCGTCAGGCATCATTTTTCTTTAGCTCACCCCAAGAACCATTCACTGCTTCTTTCAACACCTTAATTTGAGCACTATTTTGGAAGTGTCACTGCTGAGGGAGAGAAAAAACAAGCGCTTGGCGTGGGGCAGTATTTACTTTTCTGTTTTCATGGATGCGGGGTCGATTGGGCCTGTTTGGAATGTCTTGGGAGAAGCATGAATAGTTTAAACATGTGTTCAAGGAAGCTCTTTAGTTTATGGATCCCCAGGTATTTTTCCAAGTTGTGCTTTTGTGGAATTTCTTGAATAGGTGGGCTATTGTTCTTCTGAAAGAGATGAAATACTTGTTCTGGACAGAAGAAGTTTTCTTTACTTTGCAAAGGAAGTGAAACTGCTGAGTTAGTGCTAAGGGCAGCCCAGCCCCAAATCTGCCTTCCTGGGGGTTCCCATGGAAGGCACAGCCTGGCCACACCACAGCCGTGGACATCATCCCTCCATGGGCAGCATCCCTCCATGGGCAGCATCCCTCCGTGGACATCATCCCTCCGTGGACATCATCCCTCCATGGGCAGCATCCCTCCACGGGCAGCATCCCTCCATGGGCAGCATCATTCCACAGGCAGCATCCCTTCAGGACAGCATCCCTCTGGGACAGAATGGGCAACCTCTTCACACCTTTCTGGTGTTTCTCAAGTGAGTATTTCTCATCTCCTCTTCACCAGAGGTCAATGTAACCTTCTAGGTGAAATAAAAATTCACTGAATTTCCTGTGCAGCATTGGTGCAATGGGTTTAATTTACCAGCACATGAAGAGGTTAACTTGGGGGTTGTATATTCCCCCCTGTTTCACTCGTATGCAGAAAGATGCGTATGGGTTTGGGTGGGCTTTGGCAGTGGTTTTGCAGATTGCTTTGGGATGTCTACAGTGGGCAGTGGCCCAAGTGTGGCAAAGCAGCAGGGTGAGGACCAGGGAGTGCTGGCTGATGCACGCTGCTTGGGAACGGCTGCTTCTGACCCTGCTCTGCTCATCCCTGATGGATGCTCATCGCGAAGGCTTGATTAGAGCAAGATTTTACAGGGGGATGGAGCAGGCACGTAGCTGAGTTCAACAGCGGAGAGGTTTCTCTGCATCTCACAGTCACTGAGCATCAACTGCAGCTGAATCATTTGGAAATGATTCGTTGGCAGCGTGTCCCCGTCCAGCACGCAGCCTCTGTCCGACCCTTCCCGCAGAGCCCTCGCTGCACACGCCGTTTCCGCACTGTCGGGCAGGGGTGAAATCCAGCTGACAACAACAGATCCTGGGGGGAAAAAGTCCCGAACAGTTTCTGATCCTGTAAAGGGAATTGACAGAGGAAAGAGTGGAAGCCCCTTTGCTGAACTTGGCAGCAAAAGTTTGGACAGTACTGTCAGGAAAATATTCTTCACTGAATGAGTGATTCCGTGATTCTGAAGACAGAATTTGTGAGTAAAAGGCTGCTACGGCCCGTGTCCAAAAGAACAGTTACAACACGCTTAGGGAAGAGCGCTTTTTCTTTCCCTTTGGACAACCAAACGTGGTATTTTTAGTCCTCCTAATGACGTAAGGTTCCTGTGAGCTCATCAGATCGGGTCGCCCACTGTAAAGAGCTAAAAAGAGAGAAAATTGCACAGCCCATGAGGTCTGAGCCTCGGCTGGGGGCGGGATGGTTGGGAGAGACTTTCCGCTGCTGAATCGCGCCCAAGCGGTGTAGCAGGCAGGAGGCAGAAGCCCAAACAAACCACAAAGCCCGATCCTGGTTTGAACTGAACTCTGGCTGATTTATCTCCATTTATGGAGCTATTTTATGTGAGACAGAGTATTACGCTACTTTACGGCTGCTTCATTTGAGACAAAATATGTGATGACCTAAACAAATACCGAAATCCACAAATTGTACCCAGGTGGCAAATTTATTGTTCGTGTTTTTAAAAGCCTTTTTTTTTATATATAATCCTCCTCGCGGGCGGCTGATCAGCGAGGCTGGAGCTCTGGATGCTGTTGGGCTGAGTCGCTGTGCCCAAGCGTGTTCATCTCTGCTGCTCTGTGCCAGCTAACACTTTGCCTCAGAGATTTCCCTGGTCGTACACTGAGAAAACTCTTAACTTCTGCTGCAGCACTGATATTGTCAGAAACAGAGCTGGGGTGGTTGTTGTAGATGATAAAGAATTATCGGAATCACTATCTTGGTTTGTGAGAGGGACGAGGAGGCTGTCCAGGTTGGAGCTAGCTGGGGGCACAGCCATTCCCAGTGCCCGAGACCTTTGAGGCTGGAGCAGCTCCGGTCCTGCAGCTGCTCAGCAGAGTCTTCTTGGTGGCTGGAGGGGATCTGGCCCTTCATGTCCCCCCCTTCCCCATCCCAGCATCTCGCTGCTTTGGACACAGTTTCTCTGTAGCTGGAGGTCTCTGCTCCTTCCAGCTCACACCCCCAGGGTTGTGTAACTCCGCTCATAAAATGTTCTCAGGAGGGTTGTTTTCTTTCCTGTCTCCTGGTTTTTTCCTCTCCTAGGCAATCAAGTCACATTCACCTAAAGCTTTCTATGCAAGAAACTAAAGTAATTTCCTTTGAACGTTCATTTGAGGCTTGTTAGTTTATAAAGAAATCTGGTTCACTTCCATCGCCCTTCCCAGGCACTTCCTCCGCATTCCTGGCCAGCGTGTGGGTAGGAAATGCAGGTGCCTTAACCTTCGCCCGCTGGCACCCGGCACCGTGGGAGAGCAGGAGTGCAAAGCTGTGTGTCTGGAATATTCAGCCCGATGATTTCCTAAATCCTCCCTGCGTGGAAAGTTTGCAGCTCCTAGTTACAGATGCTGAGGCATTGAAAAAAATAGGTACTCCTGTATAGATGGTTTAAAAATAAAACACATTTTCCTATAGATGTATAAAATACATAGGGTTAATTCTTCACATGTGTAGTGTTGAGGACTGAGCTGCTGCGTGCATAGGAACAATTCCATGGTGCTTTGTGTAGAACTTGGGTTTTCCTTGTCGGATGTGTGGTCTCTCCTCGGCCGATCCGCTCACTGGAAGGAAGATGATGATGTTTTAGGTGGATGGATGCAGACAGACCCAAGCTCGAGGTGACATGTGATGCACGGATGCAGACAGACACAAGCTCGAGGTGACATGTGATGCACGGATGCCCCCAAATAATTTTGGGGTGTAGAAGAGACCTTTCAGGCCCATTGGAGGTGCCTGAGAGGGGAGTTTCTGAGTGAGGCTGGAGTCTAAATGGGATTTACTTTTCCTGAATGCACTAAGGGGCCCCTAAACATTTAGTGTTTTGGCTCTGATCCAACCCACGTGAGCCTTCCCGTCAATGTGGCTTTTCGGAGCAGGCCAGAAGAAGGAATGGATTGCTTGTGATATTTCCCAGGCATTTGCTTTATAGTCACTGAAGACAAAATGTATTTGGTTTCTAATGAAAGAGGGATGTTTCTCAGCATAATGAAGTTCTTGCCTTTGTTTTGCTTTTCATAGCCCAGCGTTATGTGACATATAAAACCGCCCCATTTGTTTTCCATTGCCTGTAAGCAAATCCCCCATAAGACCACCACCGAGCAGATACTATCAAGGAAGCCAGCCCTGCTCTCACAGTCCCATCTCCTGGGCTCAGAAGGACCCCTGGTCCTCCTCACCTAGCTGCAGACATTAACCTGCTGGGTGATGCTGGGTGTGTTCATGCAGCATCTGCACGTGCTTCCTAGCAGAGCATAGCCCAGACAGGCACAACACCCATCTCTGTCACAAATGTGTCACTGCACATGTTCGGTCCTGATTTCCACGGGCCTTTTTAAGGCCAGATCCTCACCCTGCTCCATCCTGAAGTATGCCTGGACCACCAAATGCCTGTAACAATTCTGAGTCAGTGTGAACGTGTGTGCTTTGTTGAGACAGAACACACCTATGTCATAAAACACAATTGTAGTGAGTAAAGCCGTGAGTAAGGGTACTGTGGGTTTGGCTTTCTAGAGTAAGAAGCTTTTGTGACCATAGTTCCTGTTTCTGTAGCACCGTGACAGAATCATAGTATTGTTTTTTGTTGGAAGAGACCTTTAAGATCATCAAGTCAAACCCTTGACCCAGCAGTGCCAGATCGCAGCTAAACCATGTCCCTCTCCATCTCCACAGCTTTTAAACACCTCCAGGGATGGTATCTCCACCACCTCTGATGGGAACAGTGGGTGGCAGAAGCCAGCTCGGGGGTGCCAAGCCTGGAGGGGCCTGTGGCTCCTCTCCCCCTGGCACGCTCTGCTCTCCCACTCCGGTGTTTCGAAAGCTCATGGAGAATCAAGCACACCATGAAGGACATCTTCCACGTGAAGGCTGCTGGCCAGAGCTAACGGGCTGTGCTGGGTCTTCATTTCCTTCAGTGTCTGGAAGTCACGTTAGGAACACCTGCTTCTCTTCATGGATGGTAACTAACACACAGTCCCGTGTTTCTTCTGCATTGAATGAAGGGATTACTCCCAAAAGAACTCAGTACAAAAAAGAGATGTGCCAACATTTTCTTCGCAGATCTTTGGTTCCCACTGAAGTTAGAGGAAAGATGTCTTTTGACTCGTGGCTGGGTCAGGGCCCTAAATTAAGTTCACTTCAGGATAACCCTGAGGAAACCTGTTGTTTGGAAGAAATCACAAATTCCACTTGCTCTGATTGCCAAGGAAAAAAACATAAGGATTTTTTTTTAGCTTTAGGCTGCTTGCTTTTACACTCTAGGGCCAAGTGCTCACGAGTGCACGCATGCTGACCTACACCCTTGGTGTAATGCTAGTATTAATAACAACATGACCAGAAAAATAATGTATTCCTGTTAAGAAAATATGGAATCATAGAATCATTTAGGTTGGAAAACACCTTTAAGATCATTGAGTCCAACCATTAACCCAACCCTGCCAAGAACTCTCCGTGTATCTTGTGTGGTTCTGAAGTTGAACTCGGCCGACCTTGGTTAATTTGAGTCGGGCTACTGAATATACTGTTGGCATTGAATGCAGGGCAGCAGTAATGCTCTGCAGAATCAGTGTTTCTAATTAATTCAAATAAATATTTTACTACATTGGATGGGCCTTCTGCATGGATGTATGAGCTCTTCCTTATCACGGCGGTCAGTGAACACACAGCTGCTGAAATCCAATGTACATCTACGATTAGTGCCAGAGAAAATCTCTCCTGAACATGAGATTTTTCAGGATACTCTCCCTGCAGTCAGTTTATAAACCGGCTAATTTATAAATCAGCTTATTAATAATTAGAGGTCAAGTCTTTGGATGAGGAGCACCTAATGAATGTTGGTTTCTCCCGTGCTGAGCATCAGCCAATTCCACACATAAAGAAAACCAGACTTCCTTCAGGCTTCCCCATTTCAGACCAACAAAAGGAATCTGTGGTCCTTGAATTATTAAAATGACAGAGAAGGACAGCTCTGAGCTGACTGTGGAGTGTCTGTGTGACCTGGGCATCGCAGGATGGGACCCGAGAGCATCTGCTCTGGTCCTGGCTCTGCTGCTGCTGGAGCTGCACAAGCCCCCAGCTCCTCCAGCCCTGCTCTACACGAGGGAAATGCATCTGGCTTCTGATGGAAAACACTTGGAGGTCCACAGAGAGGGAGCAGCATCTTAGGCTGTTGCTTTTGCTTCAGGCACAAAAAACCTCTGAAATAACCTCTTTGTTTTGGATCCTGCCCCCCAGAATAAGTCACAGTATTCTGGATTATTGGCTCATTTAGAAACCCCACAAAGATGCAGTGCTTCAGAAAAGTCTTAAAGTAAATTATATTTTACTTCAGTTTTGAAATAGGCCCCAAGGTTCATAAGGATTTGCTCTTTATTTATTCCTTCAGCCAGACCTGCAATTTTTTGCCTGTTTTCTATGTGACAGTAGCCAAAACAGCCACTACAAGTCTTGGAGTGCAGCACTTTGTGAGTCAGTGTCTGCTTTCACAGCAGAAGGCAAGGGAGGGTAACCACGGGGGTTGTTTATTTGGAATCACGTTAATTAGCTGCTGAAGATATGCTTTGGGTTTACCTCACTTCATTGTTATCGGGCTGCGCTCATCCTGGCTAAACATGGTTTATTTTCAACTGCTGCCAACCCCCCCCGTCCCAGCTGCTGGCATCCCCGTGCCCCGGCGTGAAATACGCGGAGGCGGTTTAGCCAGAACCCCCAGATTCCTGTCACCACTTTCACGGTGCTTGCAGCTGGGAGTCCTGGCTTGGGACAGAGACTTGGCAAGGCCAGAGCCAGCGGGGACAGCCACGGCTGCCCGAGCCCCAGGAAGCAGCTCCTCTGCGGCTGGAAAGCGCCGTTCCAATCTGTCACCCCCACGGCTGCTGAAATCGGGCTGCTCGGTCGCTGCTTGCTTGAAGTCTGGAGAGCACCTCTGCTAAGGAAGCTTTGCCAGGTTGTCTCTGCAAAGCTTCTGGCCCCACGCGTTGATTGACACATTGCTAATTATTTATTTGAGGAAATCAGTGGTGGTTCATAGAACCCCAGCATCCCAGCATGGTGGAGTCTGGAAGGATGCTCTGGTGCCCACCCCCCTGCTCCATCCAGCAGGGGCACCCAGAGCTGGGGTTGAGAGTCTCTCCAGAAGAGGAGACTCCACAGCCTCTCTGGGCAGCCTGGCACAGGCTCCAAACCCTCACACCAAAGAACTTTCTCCTCCTGCTCAGATGGAACCTCCTGGCTTCCAGTTTGTGCCTGTTGCCCCTTGTCCTGTTGCTGGGCACCACTGAGCAGAGTCTGGACCCATCCTGACACACACCCTTTAGATATCTTTTATTAATTTAAATGTATCTATGTAATTTTTAAAAATTGTTATTATTTATTTAGATATTTATTTTTAGGTTCATAATGTGGATTTTTACTGGCAAAGTCAGCACGGGAGACTGGATTCTTGAGTTGTCAAGAGCCAGAAGGTCTCCCCTCAGCCTCCTTCTCTCCAGGCTGAAGAACCCCAGGTCCCTCAGCCGCTCCTCAGCACCCTTGTGCTCCAGCCCCTTCCCCAGCTCCATTGCCCTTCTCTGGCCACGCTCCAGCCCCTCAATGTCCCGCTGGGAGTGAGGGGCCCAAAACTGAGCCCATGATTAGAGGTGCAGCCTCCCCAGTGCCCAGCCCAGGGGCATGATCCCTGCCCTAGTCCTGCTGGCCACACTGGTGCTGATCCAAGCCAGTGAGGATAATGAAGTCAGGAGGACTTTTAGGAGCAGAAACACACCCAACTCTCCCTCCAGACTCAACACCATGCAAAATGAGGAGCGCTGGGGCCATATTTCTGGTCTCCAAGGTGGACAGCAGATGTGTGCAGGGACTGCAAGTCCTCCTGCTAATTTAGCGTGATAATGGTGTGAGCCAGGGCCAAATTGCTAACTTGCTTGTGAATGAAAATAATCACCCTGCCAGGGCATTGCCACGAAAATTTGAAGACCAATGGAAACAGACTGGCCTGGAATGAAATCCACTCATTGTATCAAAATGACCATAACATCTCGCACAGATTTATTGCCAAATATGTTGGCTTTGGGAACAAAATACGGCCTCAGCTGCTCTTGCTGCTTGGCACCATGTCAGGATACCGTGGAAAACAGGGAATGCTATTCCATGGGCTCTTTGAAAGGAGGTGAGGAAAAGGAAAAGAAAGTCAACATAGGCTATTTTTTACCCACAAAAAAAGTCTTAATTACTCAAGCAAGCAATTTGATGGATTTTGTGTGATTTTTATTTCCTGTCTACAAAGAGGGGATGTTTTTGCGGGGAGGAGGGTGTTCATAAAACCCCTCTGCTCTTTATCCTGTTGGCCTCTGCGTTACCCCAGCTGTGGCCGAGATGACAGATGTGCACCCGTGCCCTCGGAGTAGCGAGGTTGAAAGGAAAAGTGACTCATCCAGGATGAAACCCCCTGGAAAAATAAATCCCTTTGGATGGAGAGAGGTGTTAGACCAGCAGCTGCATTTTGGCCTCTTGCTGCCATCCTGCTGGGCTAAGGCAGTGGTTAGTACTGGCCACGCAGGGCTGCTTTGGGGTGGACTTTGTGGACTAACTCCTGAGAAGCGCGGGTGCTCGGGGTGGGGGTTTGTCTGGCCGTACGTGTTGGCATCTGCATGCGGGTCACAGCCTGTCACCCGGGGAAGGGAGGACCAGAAGGATCCTCCAGCCTTGAGTGCCCTTATCCAAAGACCTTCAACGCAGTAGGAGCTGCCTTGGCTTCTGCCAAGGGCAGGCAGCCTGGTTATCAGAGCTGGAGAAGACACGGAGCTGAAAGAGGATGAAAACTCATCAGAGAAAAATGTGTGAAACAAGTCAGACCCACCTTGGTGGGCACCCATGACAAGAGCAGCAACCACACAACTGCCAAGCGAGGAAGAACCGGTCGTTTCTGTTGGGAATAGGTGGGGGGCAAATAAATCACCAGCTGGACGAGTCTTGCTGGGCCACACAGCCCATGCTGGAGCAGAAGCAGGGGAGCTTTCTGTGAGATAAATGAGCTCCTCTGCTGTGCCTGCTGCAGAAGATGCCCTGGCCGGTGGGGCTGTGCCTCCTGCATGCTGGTCCTTTCTGGGGTGGGCACATGAAGCAAGTGACTTTTGGCAGCCTTTAGCTGACAATTCCATGTTTTGACACATGGGTGTGATATCACAGTTCCTGTGGCTCGTGACTGAGGTTCAAAATCAGACTTTTCCTCCTTATAGCTTTGGTTGTAAAAAAATTTGCCTTTACTTAGGGGGCAAAACCGGCTTTTAAAGATCTTGGTGTGTAAATCTGAGTTTTACTATAGCCACTGCGGGGACATCCCGTGGGTCACAGCCCTGTGCTGGGATGTTTTCATGTAATAACCCATAACCCATCCCCAAACATTCCCATGGTGGAGGGAGCAGCTTGAACCACAAAACTATCCTAAGGTAGGTATTTGGAGAACTTCTGATGCTCTTAATGAACCGACTGGAAATGGAGCTGTAACAATAGAGCTCCACCATCACTCTTATCTGGTTTACACCATTTAAGTCCTTTAATTTCACCCCTCTAAGATGCACTGATGTTGGGCCTGGGTGTGGGGTGACTTTAAGCTGTGGTATCAACACGAGAAGCCCCACAGTCTCTGCCCGTCTGCCTTGGGTTGGTGTCTGGACGTTACCACCATCATACTGGACTTCTCAAAAGCTGAGCCTCCGGTTTGTTCCTCTGCTCCAACACTTTCCAGAGCACTTGCCTGCCCCCGTGCCTGGATCCCCTCGGCGGTCACGGGGCCCTCTGTCCCCGGGCAGAGGGGAAACTGCATGATCGTATGGAAAATACCAATAATGTTGTGGAGTTTGGTTGCCGTGGGAACGGGAGCTCAAAGCAGAAACCCATCACGTCAGAGGGCGGAAAGCTGCCTGTTGTGGAGGATGCCCTGAGTTCTGGCCTTAAACAATGACATTGCAAAAGACTGAGGCACGAAAGGCCACGAGCTGCTCTGCGGGTTAGTCTTCCATTTCTTTTGACCTTTAACTATAAATTGTCCCTCTTATCACTGTCTCATAATATAATCTTATGTTGTGCATGATTTTTTATGCTTTTGAATTAATGAAGGGGACTATGTATTCCTGTCTTTCTCACTTTCTATGTGACTTGCTGTGAGTGAAATACTTCATGAAGAAATGAAAGACTCCATTCACCTCCAGCTCACATAAATACCTCAACATAAAAATGCGTGGGACCTTCTGCAGCCCGTACCCAGATGTTCAGACGTAATGGCTTTTCATCTTTCAGTCTTATCACTAGGTTGCTTTTATTTAGGCACGAGTAGGATTCCAAGAGGAGCTGAACACTTCTGTGGTCAGTGAGCAGATCTACAGCTATAAAAATGCCAGGCCACAGAGGAGTGGGAAGGTCAAGCTGCCCCACACATGTCCTGCAGACAGCAGGACTCTGCTGAGCTCTCTGGTGCTGACGGAGGTACTTTAAATAAGCCAGGGCTAGTTCCCACTGACGCTGGCAGAACACAGCTCAGCATCACACACAGCTCCAGCCCCAGCTTCCTCTGTCCCCAAAGTTCTTTCCCACCACCACCTACTGGGATCCTCGCTGTGCTAATGGATAGCTTGGTCTGATGTGATCAGAACCAACCTATGGACTCCTGCAGCTTTGCAGTGAGGCCATGGCGAGGAGCCAGCTCCCATCATTCCTTCCTTGGGGCATTTCCAACTTCACAGACACAATGCAGTGATGCTCCAGTTTGGCTGCTGCCCCAGCACAGAAAACACTCAGTGAGGGGCAGGATCCCAATAAGTCCCATGGTGGACACTCGAAAATTACTGTTTCTTCAAAGCTGGTGGGAATTACGTCTTCTGCTGGCTTATGACATCCACATCTGTGATGCATCACCGAAAGGCACAGCCAAACATCCTACCGATGGAGGAGGAGGAGGAGGCGGAGGAGAAGGAGAAGGAGGAGGAGGAGGAGGAGGAAAGAGCTTGAGCTAGCACAGAGGAGCAGTTTTCCCAAGGCAGGGTGGGGTGATCATGCCACGAGTCCCTGGGCTTTGAGCCGGGGGCCCACGACAGCGGCGCTGAGCAAGCCCTGGGCCGGCTGAATCAGCCTTATCGGCCGGGGCCGGGCAGAGGGAGCGGGTTATGGATGGGCTGTCAGGCCCTCCCCACGGGGCCTGCCTTCATTCAGTGGCGTCACAGCTGCTGGCCACTTTCCACGGGAGGTTTAAAAATCTTTTTAAGAAATATCTTGTAGCGAAGGTGTATTAAAGACACTGTACAGCGGTGGGAAACAGGTGGCTGCTCAGGACTGCTAAATTCCTGCTGTATTTTTAAGGTATTCATTGCCCTTTGCGCTATCTGCCAGTGTTGGCTTTCACAGAATCCCAGCATGGTGGGGGCTGAAAGGGACCTCTGGGGATCATCTGGTCCAACCCCCCTGCTCCAGCAGGGTTACCCAGAGCAGGGGACCCGGGATCACATCCAGGTGCGATTCCGGAGCTGTGTTAAATGTCTTTTTAACTTTCTCTCTGGAGAAGGATGTCAATGTCAACCCCAGCTCCTCCAACCCTCCCAAGGGGTGGAGGTTACACGCTGAGCTCTGCTTGTGCCAAGCAAGCAGCCAAGGGAGGCCACGCTGTGATCTGACCCAGAGTGGGAGGTGATGGGTCCCCCCAGCTTGGCCCTTCTCCAGGATGCACACGTAGGGTTTGCAGGTGACTCCATCCCTTCTCCCTCCACGTGGTTTCTCTATGCTTCCTTCATGTTCTCCTCCCACAGCCATCCCAAAATCAAGCCACAGCTGAGCCCTCCTCCCATGATGGCTCCATCAGGTCCTGGGTATATGCAGCCCACGCTGCCCAGCTGTACAGAGCTGGGACCAGTGGCGCCTGGCTGCAGGGAGAGGAGCTGGTGCTCATCTCACCGTCAAAAGAGGGGCAGGTGTGCAGGGTAAAGTCCAGGCAGTACCACGATGAACTCCGGTGTCAATTCACTTCTTCTTCCTTGAGAAAGTGTCTCTAAGACCATGCAAAGGAATAGTCCCGCCGTGTCTCAACGGCTTTCTCACCAGCAGAGCCTGTGAAACAAGCCCTGCCTGGCTGGAGCGGTGTCAGATGCAGAGCAGTGAACATCAGCTGCCCACTCACCTGATTTCCCACCCAGAAAAGTGACTGTGCCAATTTAAGTAAATTAATTTAGAAACAGGCTCTTTCAGGCCACACAGTTTCTGTAGGTCCCTTGAAGGGAGAGCCAAAGGGGAGCTCATTCTTTCCTGTTCATTTGTTCCCTGGCCGCCCTGGCGACGTGGTGACAAAGGCTGCATTTAGCAGGAGCCGTGGCAGCGGCCGATGCCATCGGACGTCGCTCTGCTTGTGCCAGTGATTCACAGAGGCCGTCACAAACTGTCTTCCCTTCATGGGCAGCCCGGGCTCCTGCACCGACAGCCTGGCGGGAGCAGATTTCCCTTTCAGCTGAATCAGCTGAATCCAAAATAATCCTGTCAGGCTGAGGAGGGGAACCGTGGTGCTGCCCACCCCGGGGGGACTGAGAGCCTCCAGATCCCACTAACTCCGTGTGGCACCATCAAGCTGCTGGGTCAATCACCACTCTGGGTATGGTTAATGTTTTTAAGGATAAAGTCAGGATCCTCAGGTTTTGCAGAACAACACTTTCATTCTCTTACTTTCAAACAAGCGTGGCACACATCCCAAATACAGAAACATCCATCGCTTTCCAGTTTGGTTGTAACAGAACCATTGGAACCATTAAATCTACTGTCTGAATTCTGCACCAGAGTTACTTTCTTAGTACCTAAACCGTGTGCAGTAGAAGGTGGTATCATGTAAAAAATTATATGTTTAATGCATAGTGAAATACATTTCTTACATGTGCTGTCACAACACGTTGGCAAAATGTGAATTTACACAAGTTTGATGTGAGGTAACAAGTACTAGCTAGCTGAGACTCTTCCCTTTGGGGCTAGTAATTGTGTTACAGTGGGCATGTGGAGCCAGCCCAGCACCCCAGGGAGGGGATGGATTTATTCTGAGCACCTACAGCAAGAAAAACGTTTATTATTTCAGTGTTGGGTTCTGTCTGTGGAGGTTTTTGGGCTGGAAATGGATGCGGGGAATGCAGAGCCAGGCAAGGCAGCCAGTCCCTCCGGGTGGAAGAGCAGGGTTGGCCCGAGCTCGTCCTGCTCCCTCCCGGCCGCTCCGGGAACCGCAGCCCTGCACCCGCCGGAGCATCCCCGGGCCGGGCCGGATCCTGCTGCCTCCTCCCCGGGGCAACTGCCCCGGCTCTGCCCGCATAGCCCCGAGGGCCGGGCTCAGAGTGGGGCCGGATCATCCTCTGGGTCCTGGCCGAGGCGTGGGGTTCTCGGGCATCGCTGCTGCCCGAGGGTGGGTGGTCGCCTGGGGCTCTGTGGCTTCTCCCAGTTACAGAACCAGAGAACGGGTTGGGTTGGAAGGGACCAGTTTCAAGCCATTACCCCTTGTCCTATAACTATGCTTCCTGAGTCCCTTCCCCTCTTTCTTCTAGGTCTCCTTTAAGTCCTGCCAGGCCCCCAGAAGGTCTCCCCTTGGGGAGCCTTCTCCTCTCCAGGCTGAACCCCCCCAGCTCTCCCAGCCTGGCTCCCAGCAGAGGGGCTCCAGCCCTCCCAGCATCGCTGGGGCTCCTCTGGCCCCGCTCCACCAGGTCCCTGTCTCTGCTGTGCTGAGCACTCCCGAGCTGCCCCAGCACTGCAGGGGGGTCTCTCTCTCTGCCCAGAGCCCTGGGAGCAGAGGGGCAGGATCCCCCCCTCCCCTGCTGCCCACGCTGCTGGGGTGCAGCCCAGGGTGCCAGTGGCTCTGGGTGCCAGCGCACGGGGCCGGCTCAGCTCCAGCTTCTCACCTCAGCAACCCTGAGTCCTTCTCCGCAGCGCTGCTCTTGGTCCCTTCACCCCCAGCCTGGGCTGACACCAGGGGTTCCCCTCACCCCTGTGCAGGACCTGGCACTTGGCCTTGTTGAACTTCATGAGGTTTGCCCAGGCCCATCTCTCTAGCCTGTCAAGGTTCCTCTGGATGGCATCCCTTTCCTCCAGCATCTGAGGTCACTAATTGTAACGGGGTGACAACAAACCTTCTCTGAAGTGTAGTAAATTAGTCAGAGAACATGGGCTGCCCGAGGGGAAAGGGAGGGTGATGAGACCAGCAGGAGGTAGGGTGGTTCCCCAGCATGTAGTGTCCTGTCAAAGCATGGGTATGTTTTTTGGTAACCCTCGCTATGGTGAGAGCTGATACGTCCCAAGCAGAATGTAAAGCTGAGCTGTTTGTGGCCCTGGAGGTGAAGATTAGTGCCGGCTTTCACCGAGATGCAGCTCAGTGAGGCACAGCTAATGAGGAGCTAATAAAGGAATAGGAAACTTATTGCATTCTGCGCCATGAAAAAAGAGGTGTTTGCCCCCATGGGAGAGGGTTGGTGGGCTGGCTGGGCCAGGAGCCAGGGCTGGGGGGGGGAACGGCTGTAACACTTTCCTTTGTGGAAGGAAATGTGGTTGGAGGCCTTGGCAAGCAGTGACATTTTAAGGACATTTCCCAGGGGTCCTGCAGGGCCCCAGGCAGCAGTGCAGGGTCAATGCTACGCTGATCTTGTGTTAGAAACCACAGCATTGCCTTCAGATGGGTCCTGTGAAATAGAATCTGAGAATGGTTTAGATGGGAAGGGACCTTTCAAGCTCCTCTAGTCCTACCCCCCTGCAGGGAGCAGGGCCATCTGCAGCTAGAGCAGGGTGCTCAGAGCCCCGGGCAACCTCCCCTGGGATGGTGCCAGGGATGGGGCAGCCACCACCTCTCTGGGCAGCCTGGCACAGGCTCTCCCCACCCTCAGGGTAATTTTTTTTTTCCTTCTCTCCAGTGTAAATCTCCCTCTTTTAGTTTAAACCATCACCCCTTGTCCTGTCCCAACAGGCCCTGCTCAAAAGTCTGTCCCCATCTTTCTGAACCCCCCCAGCTCTCCCAGCCTGGCTCCCAGCAGAGGGGTTCCAGCCCTCCCAGCATCGCTGGGGAATCCTCTGGCCCCGCTCCACCAGGTCCCTGTCTCTGCTGTGCTGAGGTAATAAACAGGTAACACCACCACAATGAGACATGCAAGGTCTCTGCTCAGCCAAAATGCCTCTAAGGGAACTTTCCAATAGCCCAAGAGTGCCCTTTAATTTCCTGCAGCAAAAGAATCCCTACAGGCTGCGGGGAAAGGGCAGTTCCTGGCATGTGAGATCTTGCTGGGAGCTGGGCAGCGGTGGCCAGTGTCCCCTGGGCTGTCCTTTGCTGCTGGCCACCCATCTGGCCTGGGAGTGTAAAACCCACCCTCCAAAGCTGTGCCACAAGCTGCATCCTTAAAGAAAACCTGACATGAACATCAGTTTTGTGCAGGGGGATTAATTTAATTTTTGCTTCCTCAAAATCATTACAGGGACAGCACGTTACACCACAACACCAGGATCTGATCCACAGCAAATCACAAATAGCTTCGTCTCTTGGGACTGAAACTTTGCTAATTAAAGAAGAGTCGTTCTCCTGATGTGATTATGTCTTTTATAATTTGAAGATTTGCCTGTAGGGGCAAAATTGTTTTCTTTGTGATAAGTTTCCTGTCACAGCCGTGCATGCAATACAAGCCAGATTCAGCCGGCTGGGAAGGTGAATGAGGATTTATTTTATGGTACTTTAATGCGTTTCTCCAATTAGAGATGAGAAAATATAATTTAATTTTCTTTTGATTTTCCATCCAGCTCTAGAGAAAGTAAAAATCCAAGGGACACTTGTTATGTTTGCAGCAGATAGTTACTTAGCCTCTTGGTTGTATTAATACACATTTTCCAGGCATATTATTTTTCTGCATTAGCCATAGAGCTTTAAATCTTCATTAACTAGAATGTGTCAGCTCAGTAATTGCTAAATAGAGCTGAAGTGAAGACATATATAACAAAAAGTGGACTAGGAAATAAAACCACACAGTTATATCATCATAATTATATCAGGAGTTATGAAAATGAGTATCAGGAAGCCTTGAATCTGCTCAGATGTCAGAAGTCAGTCAATGCATATGCTCTTTACAGATAGGGAAATATACTCTTTACAGACAGGGAAAAATCCTTTACCTGTCTCCTTTCTTTGTTGTTGATTTGATAATGTAAGGGAAGAAAACACCCACCCGTATTTAAGCTCTTGGCTTTAGACAAATGGGCTTGGAAAATGAGGAGCTGCCTGGTGCTTCCAATGCCTTGGAAAACGAGGAGCTGCCTGGTGCTTCCACCGCCTTGGAAAACGAGGAGCTGCCTGGTGCTTCCAGCGCCTTGGAAAATGAGGAGCTGCCTGGTGCTTCCACCCCCCGCTCTTCCCCTAGAACCATCATTACGGGAGAAGTCTCAAGTCCTGTGCTTCCCCTGGACCACGCCAGAAGCCAACTGCCTTGGGTTTCCCATCGCTGGCAGAGCTCTGGAACAACCCCAGCAAGTGCACAGGGTGAATTTCCATATGAAACTGGAGCATGGCTAGATGTGCTTTCCCTTTCCTGCAGCTGAAGTGAAAAGAATCCAGTGCCTAATTTAATACCTCTGCATGAATGTCTGTGCTCAGGCATTCACTGTTTACTCACGCTGGGTATACAGTGCACACGCTGTACTTCTTCTTCTGCCTGGGAAGGAATAAAGATCTACTGTTCAAGTCAGCCAAATATTTTTAAAACCCAGTGATGTGCCAGAAAGGATTTCTGGAACTCCTGAAGCTAACAGTTCCACCGCTGCCTTCTGCTGCTCAGAGGAAGGATCGGGAATCTGGCTGCCAGGGTTGTCCTGCTCCAACACTGAAATGGGAATTCAGAAAAGATCCTGCACAGAAGCAGCTCCTGATCTGAGGAGAGACCTTTGGGAAGAAGGCTGACCCCAGAACCTTCTGGCCTGGAGGGCTGCACATGAGCCATGAATGATATGAAACATGTGTGAGAATGATAAGGAGCTGAAGGACTAAGGGCTCTGCAGATGGAGGAAAGCTGTGGTGTTCGCTTTGCTTGCTCCTTGAGGTCGGGGAGGACATTGCTCTGTCAGGTTGGAACTTACACCTGTGATCTCTCAAGCTGCAGAAGGATGAGGTCATCCTCCCCAGGATTTTAATTCTGACATCTCAGATTAGGAACCTCATGAAGTTCAACAAGGGCAAGTATAGGGTCCTGCACCTGGGTAGGAATAACCCCCTGCACCCGTACAGGGGAGGGGTTGACCTGCTGGGAAGCAGATCTGGGGAGGACCTGGGAGTGCTGGGGGACAAGTTCACCATGAGCCAGAAATGAGTCCTTGTGGCCAATGTTCATCAAGAAGAGTGTGGCCAGAAGGATGAAGGAGATTCTATTTCCCCTCTACTTTGCCTCAGTAGGACCACATCTGGAGTATTGTGTCCAGTTCTGGGTTCCCCAGGTCAAGAGTCAAAGAAATACTGGAGAGAGTCCAGCAGAGTCTACAAAGATGCTGAGGGGCTGGAGCATCTGTGTGCTGGGGCAAGGCTGTGTGCTGAGCAAGAGCTAAAGGGCCCCGGGGGGCAAGAGGATGGGGACAGACTCTGCTCAGTGGTGCCCAGCAACAGGAGAGGGGGCACCAGACACAAACTGGAAACCCAGGAGGTTCCATCTGAGCAGGAGGGGAAAGTTGTTTGGTGTGAGGGTTTTGGACCCTGTGCCAGGCTGCCCAGAGAGGCTGTGGAGTCTCCTTGTCTGGAGAGATTCCCACCCCGGCTGGACCCTGCGCTGCTGGGCCCCTGCTCTGGGTGCCCCTGCTGGATGGAGCAGGGGGGTGGCACCAGGGCATCTCCAGAGAGCCATTCCCACCCCCACAGCGCTGGTCAGAATCTCAGCTCAAAGCTGATGAGTCCTCTGCAGGAGCACCTTCCACCAGCTCAGTTTCCCTTCTAAGGTGCCTGTAAACTGTCGTGTGTGAGGAAGGGATGTGAGGAGCCAGCGCAGGCTGATGCAGAAGGACACGGAGCTGATTGTGCTGGAGCCAGTCAGCAGTGACACTGCAGAGCCTGTCTGCAGCACTTGCCCGGGCTGCTCTCTCTCGTACAAGAGGAGAGATGCAGTGACCCTTTCCTCATTTGTGGATTCTCTTCTGGATAAATATATCTCAGTTCCATGTGGAAAAGCCACACACGTAGCCAGAGCTGTGCCCGGAGGATGATAGCACAGTGACTGCAAATTATCCCCTCTCTGGAGAGAAAGGTTTCATACTGCTCTGGTTCAATATGTGCTTTTTTAAGGTCTAGCTTTTCATCCACTAATTAGTAGCCTAAATAAAATACAGGTTGAGATTTTTGTGTGTGTGATTTGTTTTCGGTTTGTTTGGTTTTTTTTCCCCATGGTTTTGTAGTGTCTTTTAGCCACATTTCTTAACTACATCTTTCCCTAAACCAAAAAGGAATGATGTGACCGGCTGGCCTTGCCTATTTCTGGATTTGATTTATGCTGGAGTCTGTGAAAGGATGACTCACAGTGCCTGCTTTACATTGGCTGCTTGGCCTTCTACAAAATCTCTCCTAAAATCCAGGGCACGCAGGGAGGAAGGTCTGCACAGAACAGCACTGGGGGACCCGACTCCTCTTCCACTCTCCCTCCAGGATTTTCTCTATTCTGAGTCAAAATGCGTTCCTTCCCCACTAACCTCTACGTTAAACGTCTTGCAAACCTAAATCCCTTGCAGGGTGTTTTTTGAGCTTCAGCTGGGGTGGTCTGGCTGCCTTCAAAGCAGTGAACATAGAGGTCAGCTGGGCGATGCCAGCCACCCAGGTACATTCCCCAGTGCCTACGCCCCAGGGCACAATGACACAAGGAGACAGGAATGTGTCCTCCTGCCACAGCTGAGCTGCTGCTGAGCTTCCCTGCAGGTATCAGCATCTTCCCCATGGCTCCAAAGACTTGTGGTATTCTCCCCTTTATTCAAACAGGGGACACAGGGTGATTTTGGGGGTTCTGGTCAACGGCCGACTGAATATGAGCCAGTAGGTGTCCAGGTGGCCAGGAAGGCCACCAGCATCCTGGCTTGTGTCAGAAATAATAATTCTATGATTCTGTGTTTCTATGATTCATCGCTCCTGCTAGCCAAGTTTACAAGAGAGTTTACTCATTTGCTGAGGAGGGGGCCAAACTTGGAGTAAAAAGCTTAAAACCTGGATGTCATTCAAAAAATCTTTCAGGCTGGACAGTGCCTCCTGTGCACGTAAATGATGGTGGTTGCAGCCGCTCTGTGCTTTCACAGAGCTGCCTGCCTTAGATGCCCACGGAGGGATTTTGGAGCAGAATATCACAGCATGATTTTTAAAAGCTCCCTCACACCCTGGAAGCCCCTCCAGTGCTCAGCGAGGGCTACGATTTGCATCCCTACATCCCCCAGTTCTTTCGGGCATCCCTGGACAATTTGGAAAATCCAATTAAAATATGGGCAGTGTCATTTTAAAGAAGATGAGGAGGGGAGAATATGTGTCTTTCTCCTTCACGCAGTCAGACACCTCTAATTGCTGGTGGGTGCAGTTTTCAATAAGCTCGTCAGGCAATTACTGGTTATTTCTGTGTGTGCAGGAGTTGAAATGACCTTGTGAACGTGCAGCCCGGCACGGCTCAGAGCAGCCCCGGCCGTACCATAATTACGTTAAACAGGAACATGAGCCGACGGATTCCTCCCCAGGCTCCTCTTCCCGATGCTCCCAGTGAATCCAGTTTTCATCTCCCAAACTTGGCACGGAGACAGCTGGAGCTACCGCTCAGCCTGACAGACCTTTTCCATCTCACGCTGCATGTTTATCTCATGTTAACACTCGCCGAGCATATCTGCAGCAGAATTTAACGCACAAATCCCAGCTTTTCATTTCTCTTGGTTGCACTTTGGTGTCCTCAAGGGGTGCACTATTGAATAACACTGATGGCTGCCCCACTCCGCCCAGCCTGGCTGCACACCGGTGTCAGGGGGGCTCAGGACCTTGCAGGATTAAGCTCTCAAACCAGTGTAAGTGCAGAGGGCTTTCTGCGCGTTCCAGGAGGACCCTGGCGCAGGTCTGACTGCTCAGGAAACAGTCAGAGCAGGATTTTGTTTGCAGCTGAGGTCTCTATCAGAGGACAAAGTGTGGTGTAGTTGACACCTGAATGTTTCACACACCGTGGGTTTGTTTGGCCTGTACAGAGACACTTGAGCTTGGCCTGAGCTGGCTGAGGGACAAATGTACCTTCGATCCGGAGAGCGCAGGAGCAGCGTGAGCGTGTGGAGCAGCGGGCTGTGTGGGCTGCAGTGCTGTGCTGTGGATGTACAGTAACCTGGAGCAGCTTTCCATCCTCATCTGAAGAGTAAACTGCAGCCAAGTCATAGCGATGGGTGTATGTCTGGCTGCGAAGCCTTTTTCCCGTGTTTGGCCAGTCTTGCACCTTACTCACAGCTTTTCCTGGTGATGGAGAGTGTTTCTCTGATGCTCAGGGGGTCCAATTCAGGATGGCTTCCTGAAAAACGCTCAGGAATTTTGCTGTCAGCAAATGCTCTGTCATTTTGCTGTCAGCTGCATACCAGACAGTGCCTGAGGAACACCAGCACTGAGTCCACAGGCACAGCCAGCACGGGAGACTCATCTAAGCCTGGTACCCAACCTCTCCCTCACCTCCCCCCCACTTCTGCTCATCGTTGACCATGGAGTTTGTATTTCCTTTGGTGCACCAAATCCTCAGCTTGTAAGATCCATCCGGGCACACACTAAAAGAAGACTAATGATTAGGTGATAACTCAGAAGACACGTGGCTGAGCAGTCTTTTAGCTCTGGCAGATGTAAAGCCACTGGTCAGACTTTTGGCTGCATCTTTGAACAGCAAAGCGAGGATGTTGGCACACCTTGGGTTTTGACTTCGGTTCTTGCTCTTCTAGGATCTGGTGTGATTATTTTTTTCATTCATAAAAACCAAAGGAAGAGCAGCAGACATACAGCTAAATTTAGAATGTATTCATGTGTAAAGTCTTTTTACACATGTTTTTTTTAGCTACGGCTCCAGGGAGAAACCTGACCTCTGCTGAGGTTGGAAAGAGTTCTGTTATCCAGAGATGTCCTCCTTTCTGCCTCGATGCATTGTTTTATGGGAAATACTACACTGCGCTAAGCAAGCACCCTTAGATAGTTTTAAGATTTCCTCTTCTAAGGCCTCGGACAAAAGCCTTGTAATATGAGAGATGAGGGGGCATCCAAAAATACCCGTGTGAATGCATTTGGCAGCCAAGCTCTAGGCAAAGGGATTTTGACTCCACTTTTAAGGAAGGTAAGGGCTTGAAACTCTCACAGGGTGCTTGATTCTCCTGGGTTTAAACCAGATCTCCGTGTCGCCACTCTCCAGCTGCCAGCTGGGGTTGTGCTGAGGTGACATCAACCTGGTCTGCTGGAATTCAGATGTTAAAAACCCATGTACAGCCACTGCTCCCTACTCTCTCTGGACTGTGGATTTAGTGAGCAGTGTCTCCTCCTTCTTCTCTTCTACCAGAAACCCCTCATTCCAGTAGCACACCTCTCACCCTCATTCCAGTAACAGAAGCAAAGGAGCTGGTTTTAACCTGAAACATGCTCCTGGTGCCAGCCAGGGCCACTCTGCAAGCCCAGCAGCTTCACGTAAAAGAATTTCAAAGCCACCAGAGCTAAAGCAAAGCTGGTACTTTATAAGGAAAACAAAATGGTATTTGGAAACACGGAATAATCAAGGCTTTTTGTACTAACACTACATCATATGGTCTGTGCATGCAGTCAGAAGGGCTGCACGAGCAAAGACAGATTTGTGAGTTCTTGTGGTCCCCCTACAAACACATTTTCTGTCTGTTCCATTAAAATAGAGAAAAAAAATTAAATCTCTTTCTCCGTAAGAGCAAAAGGCCTATAATAAAAATATGTTAAAAAAGAAACATCAGACCTGAATAAGAGAAAAGTGGCTGTCTCTGAGTCTGTTCATTGTCTCTGAAGATTAATGCTGCTTTTCCAGTCTCTAAAACGCACTAATACCCTCAGTGCCACCCCAGGCTTACAGATTGCTTCTGTCATGGACAGTAACGCAGCCTTCTCTAAATACCTGATGGAAATTAGCTTCACCCAAATAAATGTCTCCAGTGGGCTGCATGGGGAGAATCAGCTCAGCCAGACCCACTACAATGTTAATTTATAAAGTGTATGTACATGCAACATGTGCAGCTCTATTAGGATGTTATGGTGACAGAACAGCCGGGCTTGTTCGTTACGGTTTTGATATTAGCAGCTGCTAAAAGCTTCAGTGGAATTGCACCCTTATGTTAGATATTTATTTCCCTATTTTCTGCTTTCTGTATGGATTCTGATATGGTGAGTCACCTCCCCAAGTCTTGCTTTTTCAGTTGCATTTTGCTAGATCCCTGTTCAGGGAATGGACTTGTGATGGTGGAGTGAATCTAGAAAGCAAGAGCTAGCTTGTTCTTGGTGCCTTGTATGGTCTGATTCAGTTCCTGACTCTATTTAATATTAAAAAAAGACGTTGGTTTTGGCTAAGGTAATTATTGCAACGATTGGTAATCATAGACTCATAGACTGGTTTGGGTGGGAAGGGACCCTTAAATCTCATCTGGTCCAACCCCCCTGCAGGGAGCAGGGCCATCTGCAGCTAGAGCAGGGTGCTCAGAGCCCCGGGCAACCTCTCCTGGGATGGTGCCAGGGATGGGGCAGCCACCACCTCTCTGGGCAGCCTGGGCCAAGGTCTTGCCACCCTCAGCATCAAAAAAATCTCTTCCTTATAGTCTAAATCTCCCTCGTTTAGTTTTGAACCATCACCCCTTGTCCTGTCGCAACAAGCCCTGCTCTAAAGTCTGTCCCCATCTTCCTGATAGGCCCTTTGAAGTCCTAAAAGGCCCCAAGAAGGTCTCCCCGGAGCCTTCTCCAGGCTGAACACCCCCAGCTCTCTCATCCTGGCCTCCCAGCAGAGGGGTTCCAACCCCTGCATCACTTTTTGTGGCCTCCTCTTCCAGGATAATCTTCTCTTCAAGAATAACCAAGTATAATAGTGATGGTCACTCTGAATTGATGTGAATCCTGGTTTGCATAGGGGAAAGAAAGCAAATCGCACGCTTCGGTGAGCCGGGGAAATGCTCTTCTCTGACCCAGTGCCAGCTCCGTCCGTGCCTCGGGGGCTGACCCTGTCCCTTCCTCACCCAAAGTGCTCCCTGGGCCTGGGAACCTCCTCAGGGGCTGCGGCCACCCCTTGGGGGCATCCGGCCACCCGTGCCAACACGGGTACCAGCTGTGCCACCCGTGCCAACACAGGTACCAGCTGTTCCTCCTCCCCCTGTCACACCCGGCCTGGACCTTTCAGCACATCTCCCTTTTAGACATCATTCCCCTTCTCCTCGTGGGACCACCAGCTGCCCGAGGCCAAGAAGGAGGTGTCAGGGATACCCTCCCCTTAGGGCCACAGCCAGCCCGCAGGGTAGGCTTTCAGAGCGAGAGGGATTTACAGGCCATGCTTCATTTCCCCGGGGAAAACCCCGACGGAGGGGAGGGGAGGGGAGGGGAGGGGAGGCCAGGCCAGGGCAGGGCCTGAGGCGACCCCCGCGGGGCCGGGCGGGTGGCGCGGCGGCTCGCGGCATTACGGCAGGAGGGGCGGCCCCGGGGGCGGGGCTTCAAACGTGGCCGCGGCTCCATAGGAGCGGGGCCGGGGGCGGAGCGGCCGTGTCGGGCCGGGCCGGGCCGGGCCGGGCCGGGCGGGTGGAGGAGGCTGGAAGGGCCGGGGCGGTTCTAGAAGCGTGCGGCGAGCGGGGCTGCGTCCTGCCGGTGAGCCGGGCAAGGGGCGGGCGGGCAGGGCAGGGCAAGGCAAGGCAAGGCAAGGCAAGGGCAGCGGCGGCGCGGCCGCAGGTGGAGCCGCCCCTCTGAGCGCTGAGGGGCCGCGGGGCGCAGCTTTCCCCCATCCCCCCTGCCCAGGGCTCGTAGCCCCGCACCGAGAACTCCTAGTCCACCCCTCCCTCTGGGCTCGTAGTGCCCCCCTACGGCCAGAGCTCGTAGCCCTCACCGTTCAGGGCTGGTAGTCCCCTGGCTGGAGCTTGTAGCTTCCCCATCAAGGTTCCTCGTCCCCTTGTCACGGCTTGTAGCCCCCCGGCCAGCGCTCGTAGCCACACTGCAACCAGCCCCTTCCCCCCCACCCCCTGGATTGTAGCCACCGGCCACGGCTTGTAGCCCTCCCTTCAGGGCTTGTAGTTCCTCAGACCTTCCAGCCAGCGCTCGTAGTCCCCCCCCTTAAGGTTTATAGTTCCCCCACCCTCCCTCAGGGCTCGTAGCCCCCCGGGGCTTCCAGGAGTCCCGCCTGCTGCTCTGCTGTGGGGAGCACGGGGCGAGCTGGGGGTCCGGCGGGCTGGGAGGTGACTGGGAAGGGGGGGGGGGGGGGTGGGTGTCCGGCTTTGCGGAGCCGCGGTTCAGGGCCGGGCCGGTCCCCGGGCAGCTCGGCTCTGCCGCTCCCTGGCAGCTGCCTCCGGGCAGCGCCCGCCCTTCGGTGCCTCGTTACGGGGCTGGCGAATGGAATCCCCCCGGCCTGTGCCCTCCTGCCTCCGGCTGCTGGCCTCTGACGGCGGATGGCAGCTTAGCTGCGAGAGAAAAGCCGAAAATCGGGGTGCTGTAAGCGTGCGGGGGGTATCAGCAGGACGGAAAAGGTGGGAGGGCTGCTGGTGCTTTTCCTTGCCCTTTGGGTTGGGGTATGACTGATATAAAAATTATACTGTGTCAGCTGCCATTAGCCAGCTCTGTGTGCACTTCCCACTGCTCCTAGGCTTGAGAGAGCACAAACAATGCCTTCAGCTTCATGAAGGTGTTTCAAACCCACATCTTCTCCTTGACTCATTTGGCTTTAACCTGAGATTTGTTCTCCAGAAAATGCTTGTCCTCATTTTTGTCCAACCTGGCAGGGGGGGTTGGGCTAAGCCAGGGGGGCACAGGCAGTTGTATGTGAGAAGTACGATGCAGAAATCAAAGCCTTGATGGAAAAGGGTGGAAAATCCAAGCTAAAGGCAGTGTTAGCTCAGCTGGGGCGTAGTGTCTTGCTGTGTCATAGTAATACAAAACATGCTTCTGCCCAGACAGGAATAATTTTATTTCAAGCAGCAAAGAACATCCTTATAACCTGGAAGCAAGGAAGAAAGACGGTGTGTGAGTAAGTGCTATGGAGCTGTGTCTTTGTGAGATTTGGTATTCCAGGTAGTGAGAGCTGAAGGTGAGTTTTCCCAGATGCTTTTGTAACAAAAAGTCTCGCACCTTCATTTTACAGGTGCTGTGTGCGGGTGAAGCTGAGCTGAAAGGCCACCACAGCCATCTTCACCAGGGGAATCCTTCAGCTTTCTGGTGTTTAGGACCTGGGAAATAACCCCACAGGTATGTTGGAAATGTGTATAGCAACCAGTAACTGCCACTCGTTTTGCAGGCAGAATGTTACTCTACAGTTGTCAGCTGGCATTGCTATGAAGAACTTTGCTTCTTGCTTATGTCATAATTTCTGGAGACTCATTTTTCACTCATACTCTGGGGAACAGTGCAGGAGGTACGAGCCCAGAGTACGATTCTGTGTTTCAGAGACAGTAACAGCAGAGGGAGCATGATTTACCATGTAGGAGAAGAAGTTTTTCAGTCGAGGTTTGCAGTCGGGAATCCAGCCGGTTTATAATTTCCATGCTGTGCATATTGGCAACCTTCCATGGAAGCAAACTGTAAACATAGATATTTTCCCCTTTGACTAGTTCTGATTTTTGCATATGGTTTTCTGTATGTCTGAGAAATGGGAGCGTGCAGTATGGTGGGGGCACGTTCTGGGGTGATCTCAGAATGCAGGCAACCCCTGCACCTCTGTTACAATGTCTGATTTTAATGAAATTGATGGTACTAATTGAAAGAAACTCTTCATCGATGGTAGCACTTTTTATATTAAAACCCCTTTCTGTCAGGAAGATTTTTTTTTTTTTTTTTTTAATGCTGAACAAGCATATGGAAGGTTATGTTAAGTATTGTGATGTACCAAAATGATGGGCTTTGCACAGTAAAATGCAGCCGGAATTCTAATGCTGGAAGAAAATAATCTATAGTGGGAGAGAAGCCTGTGATCTTGCTGTGCTGCCCTCCCTAACCAGGTGGGATTGGACTCTGGGCTGCTTCGTACGGGATGAGTTTGCAGATGCTGCAGAGCAAGGTGCTGCAGATTTGCTGTTCCTTAGATGAGCATGACTTTTCTTGGCTGCTGGAGTGCAGAAGAAATGCTCTTTGCTACAGCTTTACAAAAAAACTGTTGGGAGCTAATCAAGGTGGTGATGGTTTTGAAGGTTATTATTCCAAGGAAGGGTAGCACCAGCCGTTCCCTGTTAGAAGACACGTGAGCAGTTTTGTATGAGTGTCTGGTATCCTTGTTTCTGCGTGCAAATGAACAGCTTTTCCTCCTTTCCTTTTGGCTTGCTGTGACAAACACAAGGCAGTTGTGGTGTTTTATTTGCTAGGCAATTATAATTGTTTTCAGATGCACATTAAACCCTCTGGCAAGAAAGGTAGTGATGCTGGCATTAGTGCTCTGAGCAGCAAATCCAGCACGTGGGGGAGGAAGGAGCTGGGAAGCAGCTATTTGGTGATGGTGAGAAAAGACCTCCCTTGCAAGGAGGCACCCAATACTGGGAGGGATCAATGCCTTTGGTGTCTCCCCAGGCAGGATGGAGAGCTGGCTGTTAGTAGCAAGGTGGTGGCCTCTATGTAGTGCTGCCAGCATCATGAATCTGGTCATGAGTTGAGCTTCAGGATAGGACTACGTGGTCTGGGTGGGGTGCTGACAGGCGTTTAAATCCAAAGCTCTTTTGGGGCAGAGGAGTGGCTGAACACTGGAGCATCTGAGTTCATGTGGATAATGAGGTTTTGGCCCTGAATTACATGTTTCAGTGTCTGTAGCCAATGGTGAAGGTTTGCTTTCTTAGCATAAAATGAATGTGTTTCCTTAGCATTTAATCATTTTTTAAATAGTTTTATAGCTGCTGTCGTGTGCCAAGCATCTCCTGACTAATGTGTCGGGCTGGTCTGCAAGACTTGAAATGCTGCTGCAAGCTGGATGCTTTTTATGGCTGCTTTTCTTACGGAGGTATTGAGAGAAGCTCTTCCTTGGCAACACCCGAAAAATCTGTTTACAATTAAGCCCATCTTTTGGCTCTAAATAAGTATGTAAGCAATCTTGCAGGTTTTTTTTTGTTTGCACTATTTTTCACTTAAATATAATTACCCTTATCTACAGCTCTCAATACTGATGGCAAGTTGTTGCTTGAAGCTCCCTGGTTTGTGGAGGGGAGCGGGCATGAAGCTCCCTGAACAGTCAGCTCAGTACTTCTTGCTGTGTCTTCATGCAGTAAGGCAGTGGGTGGAAGGCCCTGGATTTGTAGAAACCCCAAACAGACCTGTCTCATCCAAGAGCCCAGCCTCAAATTGCTGTTGGAGGATGGACCATTCTTCAGAGCCTGGCACGTGGGCCTCAGCTGTCTGTGTGCCAACAACCCGTCTGTGGCCTGAGGTGACTCTGAAGTAGTGATTTGCTAGCTGGAGTTCCCCACCGTACTTTAAATTTAGATGGCTGTGGAAGCAGCTGGTTTAGCACTGATTTTCCAGGTGTCTTTCACAGCATTGGCAAGCCCAGAAGTGGAGACAGGCTGTAACCCTTATGCTGCCATCAGCTTGTAAGCTGTTGGGTTGTGATGGTGCAGGAAAATGGTGTAGTGATCAGATTTTCAGTGTCTGCTTATGATACTTTGTAAGACAAACTTTATTCCCCTGTAGTTAAGGGTGAGTGTAGGTCTAAGAATGGAAGCAAATCAAGTCTGGCCTGCCTGCTTGGAAGAAACTATTGCTGTATGCTCTGAAAAAAACCAACCCAAACCAAACACCTGAAAGAAATACAAAACTATGTCTTGTTAGTAATTGCAGTTTGATGAGAAGGAAACAGGTCACAGAGAAATGTCTGAGATGGTGACAGAGCAGTGGTTTCTGCTGTGATCTGTGCTTGGTACTGGTAACATCCTGGAGCAGTGAGGTGACAGTCTGCTGAGCAGTGATGGTACACAGGTTTTGTACCGTGATTTGGTGTGGGGCAATGAAGCATTGCATTCTTAATGCTCTCTTTTCACTTTGATCTCTCTGCTATACCTGGTTTAGCTGTCAGGCAGCTACATCGTGCTCCTGAATGTGAACAAACAGTCTTGGAGTGGCCATGAGGTAATGTCATCTGAGTTTTGGGAGACTGAAGTATCTTACAAATGCATTCACAAGGGCTGAAATGAACCCCATGAATTGTCATTCTCTTTGGAAAGAGGTGAGTTTGCTGGTAGCAATGTGGAGCAGCTAAATCTCACCTCCCTTCCGTGCCTCCCATGGAGAAGGCTGATAGCAAAGGGAGTGCTGCCACATCTAAATGGTGCACTGGAAAAGTACTGTGGGGTTTTTCTGGAGTTCATGGGATCAAAGTGAGAGTTCACAGTACAGCAGGAGTCACTCTGGCCTGATTTACTATAACAAGCAACAATAAGGGGTGTCATTTTTATTCTTTACCCGGACTGGTTCTGTGTCAGTTCCACTTAGCTTAATTCTTCTGCATGAGCAGTCTCTGCAAATTTGGAGCCTGGATGAAGGACTCACTTTTGTTAGTCCCAGTTTTTTAGTTAAGCTGTCAGACAGTTGTAGGGTTTCTTCTGACTTGTTTTGTTCTCCCCAGCACACCGTTTTCTGGGGATGAAAGCTGACAGCAGGAGTGAAGGACCAGAGATGGGAAACTGAAGGCACAAGTTGCACCGTGGTGTGTTGCTACTGCCATTACAATTAATTTTTTTAAAAAGCTGCAGAATGCAGGTCAAGTCCCCTTATGGAGCGTTGTGCCAACTGAATGGGACTTGATGAGGCTCTTGCAGGCTGAGAGAGGTTCACGTTTTCAGTCCCTCTATCTTTGGCATGTGTGGGTGGATATGCTGCAGGCTCTGTGAGGATCGTGTTCTCGTTCTGTGGTGTCCAAAGGAGACTGCAAGCCATCGGTTTGATCAGAAGTGGGAGTCCTAAAGGCAGTGGATGAGTAATAGCTATTTGTTTCCTCTTCTGACCTGAAAAAAGTCCTTGGATCCCTCTGGATGTGAAATTCAGGGTGGGCGAGAACCTGGTAACTCTGGTAGATATGCAAGCAACTTTTCTTTTGTAGGTCAGGTCCATGGTTTTATATCTTCTTGATTGAGAATTTTTAGAAAGATGAATAAAGAATTCAGTCTAACTTGTGGAGAGAAAAATGCCATCCTGGTTTATTTTGTCTGGAATAACCTTTTTTCCCTTCTGCTTGTTCTCCCTGAGGTCTGACAGCAGTCTTTCCACTGAGAGCAGTGATTCATTGAGGTCTTACACTCTGAAGAAGTAAAGTGTTTGTACAATATCCATCGGTTAGCTTTTTAGCTCTGCTGGCTGGGCACATTTAAGGGAAGGAAAGGAGCAAAAGCATTAAATATCTGTTGCTGAACGTGGAGAAATTCAGTTCTGTCAGCGTTGCTGGAACAGGTTGGACGTGATGGTCTCCAGAGGTCCCTTCCAACCCGCACTCTGCTGGGATTCTAATAGCTTCTCACTGCAGGGAGGACTGTCTGACGTGTCAGTGGTGTGAGTGCTCATCTTGGGGGTACACGTGGCTGCAGGGCCCCTGTGCTGATGAGACTTGACGGAGCCTGACAAGCCAGAGCAGTTGTTTTCTTGGGGGGTTCTTGTAGTCCAGGGCTGCACTGACCTCGCTGGCTCTGCTCAAGCCTTCTCAGTCTGCTGGAGAGGAAGGGTCTTGAGCCTAAGTCTTGTGAGGAGGGAGCTGAGGTTGCTTAGTCTGAAGAAAGGGAGGCTGAGGGGAGACCTTAATCACTCGGGATAACTCCCTGAAAGGAGGTTGTGACTTGAAGAGACCAACACCCACCTCTCTGCAACTGATAGGAAAAGAGGAAAAGGCAACGAGTTATGCCAGGGGAGGTTTAGGTTGAACATGAGGAAAAACTTCTCTACCAAAGGGTTATCAGAGACTGGAGCAAGCTGTCCAGAGGCGTGGCTGAATCACCATCCCTGGATGTATTTATAAGCTGTCTAGAAATGCTGCTTAAAGATATGGTGTAGTAGTGGCCCTGCTAGAGTTAGGTAATGGTTGGACTTGATGATCTTAAAGGTTTTCTGCAAGTCTAGTGATTCTCTGATTGTGTGAATGTCACTTAAGAGATCTTAAATTCACCTGGCCACAGTGATGGCTTTGTCATTGGAAGATGAAGTTGGAAGAAAGCCAGGAACACGGGCAGTGTTTATCCTACACAGACTTATTACCTGACATCTCTGCAACCAAGCTCTTCCATTCTTTGAATAAAGCTCACTGGCTTTATAAGCACTTGTCTCGTTGTTAAGGAGATGCTGCTGACCCTTCTGCCTCTCTTACCCTCCTTGCTGGGTGGGGTGGGCATGCGGATGTCTGTGCACACACGTACTCCTGCTCTCCAAGCATCTGGTTATACCATCATGAGCAGCCTCCTGAAATTCCGTATTCCTGCTGGTTTTCCTCAGTAACAGCTGTGAAAAGAATATGTACAAACAGCGTGGAAACGCTGGGGCCAGGTGTCCTGCGTGCTCAAACAAGAGCCGATTTCTCTGTTTACTGAGGTTTCTGTTTATTGACTCAAGTAGATCTGCGTGGGATGGCAAAGCTGTTAAAGATCTGCTGTAAAGACAAGCTGCTAGCTGTAGTAAGTGTTTTGGCAGATCTCCTCTGCCATGGGAGAACATGGTGAGGAGGTGCAGGGCGGAGAACGTAGACTCATGTTGTTTAAACTGGAAAATTCCCTTGTAATTGTTTTGCCAGGCTTTGTGCAGCGCATCCAAAAAACCACTCTGTAGCACAACGACAGACTGTGCAGATGGACACTTGTGGCTTAATATAGCCAAATGCATGTACTTCCCAAGAGCTCGGGACTTGCTGGGCTTTCTGCTACATCACTTATCGTGGCTTGCAGTGTTGGCAGACCTCTGCGTGGTACTATTCATTCAGCTTTGCTCAGTTCTCAGATTACCCGTGTGCTAGTTCTGAACTAACTTCAACAAGCAGTTTGGGAATATGTGGTTTGCTGGGGGGGGGGGTGAGAAACAGAAGAGGGGAAGGAGACGATTTATTATGGTGCTGTGAGACACTTTCCTGCTTACTCATGCTTGCAAACTGCTGTGGTAAATGTTTCTGATTCCTTGTGTAGTCTTTTAAAGCAATCAAAAGAATGATTTTCAAAACCATCATCTGGCCGTGTGATAATCCATAACAGAGCTGTTCCTAATGTTCTTAGTCATTGGTGATCTCTCCCCGTAGTGTCGCTGACTGTGGTGGGTGTTGATGTCCATGGCAGCAGTGAGGTCAGCTGGGGGTGGGAGCTTTGTCATGCTGGGGGCTTGAAAACCCCTGAAGGAAAGGTGAAACCCACCTCTCGCCTTGCCTCGTGTTGTGCAGGCTGGGGTGGAGCTCGAGGAGCTGGACTTGTCCCTCAGTTATCTTTTAATACCTTCCTGCTTGCTGCATTGCTTGAAATTTTAGGCCATTTCATGTGTTTTTCCTTCTCTCTTTTCCCCTCCATTCAATTTCTCATCAGATTGATTCCCTTTTGCCCCAAATAGCTGAATGCTGTTTAAGGTGTTTGGCGTAAGAGCAGGCTGCCAGTGGGTGTTTCCAGCCACCAGTTTAGCCAGTTCCATTGGGTAGGAAGAAAGAATAATTGTTTCTTGAATTAAGAATTCAGGTGATCAGTTGTCACCTTCCTTTGGACACGTCCAGGGTGCTGAGAGGTCGGCGCTGTCTGAGCAGCAGTGCTGATGGGAGAGGGCTGCCTGGGGTGGCTGCTGCTGCTCTGTGACCAGGCAGCTCTGGAGCCAGCCCTGGGCTGATCCCAGTGCACTGCAGGCTCCTCAAACTCCTTGTTCTGGCCATCAGATCTGCCAGGAGAATTACAGTGCCCCGGAGCCTCTTCTGTACAGATTTTCCCTGCCTACCACCTCAGCTGCTCAGACTGGTTTTCCCCTCCGAGCCCTTGCTGGGTTGCACTCTTACAAATGTAGCAGCCTGTTTCCAGCCTCTGTGCTCAGGGGCTGGGTTTCTAACCTGGCCCAGCCTTTGAAATACAGGAGTGACCCTCGGGGCTGTGCCCAGAGGCCGATGTGCTGAGGTGATGCATAACCAGAGTTGGAAACTTCACTTTCAACTTTTCCAACCATCGCTGCCACTTCCACACTACAAAATGCTCTGTTCCTCTATTTGGCTTTCTCATTATTTGTATTTCTAGGCAGTTTTTATTTAACTTGAGTTTCACAGCATGCTACAAGTCTGAATATTGAAGTTGGATTTCTTATTATTATTGGAATATTACACAGCTTTGTATAGTCTCCTGTTTTCCAGCTGTAGCTGTGTGATGTGGAAGGCACTGAGCTGCCCATGCAGAAAAACCTGTTCTTGCTAACTTCTGTTACTTCTGTCATGGGGGAGGCCTTCCCTAAATTCCAGTCCAGATAGCATTTGAAATTAAGTAACAGCTCCTGTGGTTGAAGATATTTTTTTTGAAGCTGTAGCAATTAGAATTCAGTCTTTTAAGGATCTGAATAATTTTCATGAGGGTGAAATGACTGAAGATAAAGATTAGTGCCTTGTTGGTTTGGTTCTTTTTTTTCCTCAAATCAGTTAATCATTTAAACCCCTCTTTCCTTTTCATTTGTTACAGGGTTGAGTTATCTGGAAGATGAAGCCCTGGCTGGAGCTGCTGTTCTTTACCTGCGTTTTCTTGATCTGGCACACAGAAGCAGAGTTCTTCACCTCCATAGGTATGGAAAGAACTGATGCACGATGTTGTCATGTGGTTAATGTGATTGCCAAGTCACAGCTGAAGCCTATGGCTTTCTTCATATGGCCCCATCAAACACTCTCTTCATCGGGGAAAGCTGCTCTTCTACATCCTTGGTGCTGTTGTGTGTTGCAAGTCTTGCATCAGTGCAGTTGGTTTGCAGTTGGGTAACTTTGCACGTTGTGACCAAGTTTCTTTGGGGGCTCCAGCAGTGAAATAAGATAGTGCCTGTGTTTTACTGAAAGTCATGTACTTGTCTTGAACACAGCATAAACCTTAAGCTAAAAAGCTTGATTCTGAATTGACTTGAGAATTAGTGATAAATGACTTTTTTTTCACAGAACCTGAAATCTCCTGTCTTCTCAAAGCTGGAGTTAAAGAGCAGAAGGAAAAATTAATATCCCCCTTACCTTACGTGTGTTTTGTAAGACCTGAGTAAATCTGGAAGAATTCATTGTCATAAATTCTAAAACTAAATTGATTTTTATGAGAAGACAGTGGTGACATTCCAGTGACACCCTTCAGCTCATGCTCCTGTGCTCTGGAGTTGGCTAAGCAGTATTTAACTGCATGTGCATTATTTAGTTCTTCCCCCCCCGCCCCGACCTAAGTAGTTTCTTGTACAGAATTACTGTGAAGAATCACCCTTTCTTTACACTTACCTGTTTCTGAACCTTTCCTAACTCTGAAAATAGCACTGCCTGCTGACTTCCATCTGCTTAATCATGGCTCATTAATAATTAGTGTGGAATGCTGGAACTAAAGCTGTGGCTGCGCTTCTAAATCTCATCCGGACTTTCAGTGTTTGGTCTTTGAAAAGCAAAGCTTGTCACAGCAATTAGGGTTGCCATGCTGGCAAGTCCTGCTGCTGCTAATCAGGAGAGTGTGTGTGTATGTGTCAGCCTATAAATATTAGTCTGAAATTCCTCTCTTCTTAAGGTTAGGTTGTGTTTCCACAGTTACCCTTACTGAAAAGCTGTGATTTTTAAATGATGCCAATGGTCAGACTAGTAATTTATTACTGTGACTTAATCTCTATCCATATGTAGAGCAGATGCTTTGGCAACCCTTTGGATCTTTCCTTGCTTTGCCTCAATAGCTGCATTAATGTCAAACGTTTCTTTTGAGTGCCTTGTGTACAACTGTAATACTAAAAGTAACTTGGAGGCAGCAGAAGAGCCACAGCAAAGCTACGTGAACAATTGAAGTTGGGATTTTAAAAGCCTCTTAAAGCATTTGAATCCCAGACCTGCAGGTATAAAAGCTTTTGTGGTTGACAGACATTGAAGTGCATGCCTTTAATTTGTCTGTTGTTTGTGGTGGTTTTAATGGCCCTAGAATACCTGAAGTCTGTCTGCTGTGCAGTTGGGAATTGCTGCTTTTTTTGGGTCTGATGAACACTTGCTCGTGCTCTGGTTTTAGGTCAAATGACGGACCTGATTTATGCAGAGAAAGACTTGGTGCAGTCTTTAAAGGAATATATCCGAGCAGAAGAGAACAAGCTGGCTCAGATTAAAAGGTAGGGGAAGAGGTTTGCATAATGCAAGTGACAAAAGAGCTGATCTGTCTTCAATTACACCACACCTTTCTGTCACTGCTCTAGGTCTGGGTAGCATCTCCTCAGCCGATACTCAGTGAGACCATAGGTACTAACTTGGTTGGAATTTATTCCTGGGACCCTGCTTCAGATACTGTTCAGGCTTTGTTTGTTTAGAAACTGTCTGCTGAGTACTTCCCACTTTTCCCTGCCCTTGTACCATCACAGCACCCTTGTGGAGAAGACACTGGGGATGCCAGAGGAGCGTTGTCCATGTGAGTTAAATGTCTGTGGGTGCCAGTGCTCTCTGCCACCTGTTGTTTCCTCAGCACTGCCTACAACAGCAAAGTTGTATTGGTTAGTGGAGCACACCCCAGATCCTTGTCTTCCTTCCCCTGTTGCTGTTGCTCTCAGGGACCACTCTCCTGCCTTGTTCTCTTCAGTCACTGCCGTCGCTACAGCACATCTTGGATGGTCCCCTGATTGCCAAGATGGCTTGGAGGCTCTTGCTGACAACCAGTATTCCTGACTCCCTTAGGAAGTCTGTTAATACTTGTCTAGCTGAAAGTGATAGCTAACAGGGCGTGACACCAGAATAGCCTCAGCGAGGCCCAGGTTCAGAAGAGCTGAGTGCTTGTAAATGGAGCTGGGCTTCCTAAACACTTTCTAAACTCCAGGTGATACGTGGCAATTTGATCTCCCTTTGGGGGGGCTTTGGAGTAAGTGAAATGATAGAAATTCTTGGTCACTTGTCTGCAAACATCCACTGTTTGAAAAGCTGCCCTTCTGAGGAAAAGCAGTGTCCTCTTCAGGTATTGCTACAGAGAATGTCAGTTGAATCTAAGTATAGACTGGCCTTTTTTGTAAAAAAAGAAGTCTTGTTTTCATGGACTGATGTTTGCAAGTGCTTTTTTAATATGCTAAATTCTCAGTTGACTTGTATTTATAAGTAGGAGTATTTCACTGCTGTGTCAGTATTTGGGCCCTTGCACCCTGCTCGTGTACGAGGCATGTGCTTTTTGTAGCAGAAGTGCTAAATTTGATCACTTGATATGGTAACACTTTAGTGTTTTGTCTGTTAGTTCTGGAGAGGTTTGATTCAAAAGCATGTTGTGATGTGAGTAAATATAGCCAAATTCTACACTATTTACTACTTTGTAAAATAAACACTAGAAGTGGTAAAAGTCTAAATAAAAAGTGCAGGTAAGGCTGGTCTTAAATTAATTTGATATCCCTGCCAAGGGTCTCTAGGTGGGGGAAAAGTAACTATCTTCCTTTTGTTCTGTTGCAACACCATAGCATAGAGGGGCAGCCAGGTAGTCTGACTGTATTTACCTGTGGTGGTGTGAAGGTGTTTGTGACCATAGTTCATTCACGGCTTACTGTGTGTGAGATGAGGCTCACAGGGCATTTCTTATGTTCACTTGCTAGCTTATCTCAGCAGACTGTTTTCTTCCCATTGAGTCCTGAGAGGAGCACACAGCTGGGCCAGATGTGTCTTGAGAGATAATACAAAAGGCAAGAGAAGAGTTTTTCCCTGTAGCATCAGCAGTGCAGTTGGCAGCTCAAGTGTACTGTAACACAGAGGATGAAGCTTGCGTTGGAGCTGACTAACCATGCAACCTTGGTGACTGACAGCACTGTCACCATGTTGCTTGAGGGCTTCCAGTCTGAAAATCCAAGCTTATGGTTTAGTTTCCATAAACCTACAGAGCTCTTTGGGTTTTAGTTATACTTGTATTTTTACCAAGAGATAGATAAGACACAGTGATTATGTGCTCTATATCAGCATGCTGAAAATGGATGCTAAGACTCATCACAAGCAAGATGCCTGCTGTAGGAAGGTTTGAAATAGTCATCAGGGAAACAAATTCCTCTTAAAAGAAAGATTATTGTAATTAAAAAAAAAAAAATCAATTGTACTGCCCACTATCTCTGAGGTTGCAAGCTGGTTATGCTAGTGACTGCAGCAGTAAATGGATTCTAGCTGTGTAATTAGAATGACTTAAGAAGGAAGATGTGTTCATAAATTGTTCTCAGGCTGACCTGTGTGCTGCTTGTTCCAGCTGGGCTGAAAAAATGGATGTACTGACTAGCAAATCGAGCTCTGATCCAGAAGGGTACCTGGCACACCCCGTGAACGCGTACAAGCTGGTGAAGCGCTTAAACACGGACTGGCTAGAATTGGAGAACCTGGTTCTTCAGGATACCACAAATGGTAAGGACTTCTGGGGGAGCAGAGATCAGGAGGCAGCCATACAATGCAGTTCCTTATCCTGCTGGGACTCTGGAAAGCTGTAAATTCAGCTGGGGTTAAAATATTATTGCCAAGTTTGTTTGAAACTTAAGGACTGGCCTCTTGTTTACTGCTTACCCAAGTGAGTGAAACTTGCCACTGAAGCACATCTGAGTCAAGACTCAGACTCTTACTGGCTTTAAGCCTTTTACATTTTTTTTGGCTCGTGCTGTTTGGAGAAAAGGGGAGAATAAGATATATTAAAGTGTATCAGCTCAAGTTCTCAGCTGTGGCAGCTATTGTTTTACCCCTAGTCCTGAGTTTTGTATTACTTGATATAAAAACTTGCTCATCTGCTTTTTCCAGTCTGCCACTTCTCTTGGTAATCTTTTTTTTGACCCTATTGATCAGTAAATAAGAGTAAAGAATTGAAGTGAGCCCCATACTGAAGTGAAGGGGTTTGTAGAGCCCCAGATGAACAGCTGGCAGATGTTGCAGTCAGGCTGTGGAGAGCAGGATAACATACAATCACTGTCCTGAAACCGTTGCTTCGAAATCAGAGCTTTCCAGTACTAATCTTTGCTTTTGCATCGTGCTGTCAGTGTCTGCCTGAATTTGCCTCCATCTTGGTTTTTTTTTAATTGTGGGTTTATTTTTACTGGACTCCTTGAAAGCAAGGGAGGAGAGGTTCTGTATTTCAGGCAGAACACTGCATGTTTTCCTTTTCTACTCGCATATGCTAAAGTTTAGATACTTGGAAGGCTTTTTTTCCAGCCAAGATTTTTATTGCTTGTTGGAATAGTCATCCTAGATGGAAATAAAATACTCAATTCTATTGAGTACTTCTGTCTTTAGTTCTTTTTCTAAAGGCTTCCTTTTCTATTTCTGCTTGCTGCATAATTGGAAAGGGTCGAGTAGTTTTCCTTCAGCTGGGTGCCCCCACTTCTGCCCAGCCAATCTGCTGAGTAACTTTGATATGTTTATATAGTGCATTTAACTTTATTTCTAAATACCACCTGGTTTTACTTGTCAGGTTTAAAAGCCTCTTGTTGAGTAAGGTTCTAACCCTACTATCGGGGTCTCTGTCCCTTAAGCTGAGATTTGAAAAGCTCTTAGAGCTTTACAGGTTGGAGTGCAGAGCCTGGAATTGTCCAGTGCTGTCTTCTGCAGGTGTCTCTATGGATAGTGCAAGAGAACTGATGAAAGCTATTAAGTTTCCATGCTAGAGAGAGACATCACAAGAGAGTAAGATTGTTACTCACATCCTACTTTAGTAATTGTGACACAAGAAAACTGAGGAGTTAAATTTTATCCTTTATCTCATGAGCTGTTTGTCTGAAGATGTGACTGAAGGCAGTGGTTTTATAACTTGGGGGCCTAAGAAGAGTTTAAATCTGGATTATATGAACGTCAGTTCCCAAAACAAAGCAAATGTTTCCTCTTCTGTGTTATTCTGGTGCTGATATTTACTCAGACTCTGGAAGTAACATCTTCCCCTTTATTGTGAAGGCTTTATTGCCAATCTTACAATTCAGCGTCAGTTCTTCCCCACTGAAGAGGATGAGACTGGAGCTGCGAAGGCTCTGATGCGCTTGCAGGACACGTACAAACTGGATCCTGAAACTCTCTCTCGAGGAAACTTGCCAGGTAAGCCCACAAAGGTCTCCTTTGCAGGAAGTGGTAATGTCTTCAAACTCTCTCTGGAAGCCCTTCGTTGGCAGTGAGGAAGGACTGGTGCTGAGACTAGGTGTTTGAGGATTGTATCTACTCAGCACTTGGAGAACAGCCTTGGAGTTGTTCCCACCTGAGCCAAGGTGCCATGGTCTGCAGTGACCAGCTCAAGTAGCTCCATTTTTAAAAAAATCAGTATTGCTTTGGAAGACAATGATGATTATTTCTTTATAATGTCTGCAACAAAAGGTGACACACTCTTGTGCTGGTTACCGTGTGAGCAAACACCATGGGTGCTTCCTGTCCCCAGTAACATACAGACCAGGGGAAAGAGCTGCTCCATAACTCATTGCTCTGATGGCTCTTGCAAAGCTTGGCTCTCTTCCTAATTTGCTGTGGTCTTCCAGTGAGGTTTGGTGGAATCACTTCGCTCCTGTTCTCTCTGAAATGGGGACTAAGGTTTCCTGCTACAGAGAGGGTGTTTTGGAAAGTACAGGGCTACCAAAACACCAAAGCATCCCAGTGTATCTGAGTCTTCATGTTTGTTGCTGCTGCTCATGAGAGACTTACTGGAACAGGTCATGATTGCCAGCCACACACTGGTTACAAACTGAGTAGGCTTCATTAGAGTGTGGGTAGATGAGTTGACAAAACAGTTTTAGGTTTTTATATGTGGGTTATTGCCAATGAACTGAAAATTAAGTCTTATCTGTGCATCGGCTGAGCTGGAGCAGCCAGAAATTGGTGCACAGTTGCAGTCAAATGGGTACCCAGTTTGACTGAGTAACCAGCAGCTTGTTTATGCACAAATACCCCTCTCCAGTAAAGAGCAAACAAGGAAGCTCTGCAGAAGGGCACCTAGCAGTGTGAATTGGTAGGTTCAGGAAAATCTGTTAAACTGTTGGTCTCCTCTGCCTTTGTCAGCAACAGGAAACACAGCAGCTTAATGCTGTTATTTCTGTGTTAAACTTCTCCTGGTTTCCAAAGGAATTGATGCTGGAGAATTAGAATAAAATGCAATCTTTACTTCTGAAGGTGATGAGTTTGGTACAGAACTGATAATCAAAGCATTGTCTCTTAGAAGCCTTTTTGGATGATCTAAGTGTGTATTTCCAGATATTCCTGAATGTGCCTCATGTATTTGAAGGCAAAGGTGCTTCTGTGTGGATTGCCTAAAGTTCTCTTTCTGGGTTTTTTTAGGAACAAAGTATAAATCCTCTTTGACAGTAGGTGACTGCTTTGGTATGGGGAAGACTGCTTACAACGATGGAGACTATTATCACACAGTGCTCTGGATGGAACAGGCCTTAAAACAACACGATGAGGGGGAGGATACAGCAGTCAGCAAAGTGGAGATCCTGGATTATCTCAGCTATGCTGTTTTCCAGTTTGGGGATTTGCACAGAGCCATGGAGCTTACCCGGCGTCTGATATCCCTTGGTAAGAACAAAAACCCCACTGTTCTACTGGGGGGGGAGTGTGACCAGTGACAGAACCCAGAGCAGTTGTGGCCCATGCATACTGGTGAGCTGACTGGGAGGATGTCCTGACAGATGACTTGTAACAAACATAGGTCCTGGAAGAAGATCAGAACAGCCCACCTATACATGGAGTATCTTGAATAAGTTATCTTGCAGTCTTTGCTGTTGTTCACAAAGAGCAAACCTGTGTCCTGCTGCAGTACCTGTGTGCTTTGCTTCAGCATGCTGGGACGTTGTGTTTTGGTGATGGTTAAAGCCTGGGTTGTATCAAGTGGAGATCAAGGCTACCATGGACTTAGGGAGAGGGCTCTATCTTCTGTAAAGTCCTCGCATGTTCCCCTTTATCAGTGCAGGTACTCTTTGATGCCAAAAGGATGCTTTGCTTGAGATCTTAAAAGTATTTCTGAGTATTCAGAACAGACTGAACTTCTTAAAACCTCATTTTATCTCTGGTCCATTGCTTGCTTTCTCTTGACTAAGCAAATAAGTGTTGCTTCCTCTCTAACACTGCCTACTTCCTGCACTAGAAAGGTTTAGCTTCCCCAGTTCAGTTAGCTACTGGCTTAAGTGTTTCTATGGTTTTGTAATCAGCTGTGGTTCTTAGGTTAGATATTAGCTGCATCCTGAGCCTGCCTGAAGCCTTCCTTACTTATTAAAATTTACAAAGATATGAATAAGTATTGACTTCAGCTCCCTCTGCAGTCACAGACTTGAGCACTGATAGCAGAATGCAAATCCTTATCAGCAGTAAATCACTAATAATCAGTCCAATCATAGATGGGTTTGGTTGGGAAGGGACCTGTCAAGGTCATCTCATCCAACCCCCCTGCAGGGCGCAGGGCCATCTGCAGCTAGAGCAGGGTGCTCAGAGCCCCGGGCAACCTCCCCTGGGATGGTGCCAGGGATGGGGCAGCCACCACCTCTCTGGGCAGCCTGGCACAGGCTCTCACCGCTCTGTGTAAAAACCTTCTTCCTTTTATCTAGTCTGAATCTACCAGGATGCTTCCTGTGTGAACTTGTTACAGATCTGGAGATGGTTGCTGTAGGTGGGCTGTTAAGGGCTAGCGCACACCTCTGAGCTTCCTCACGGCAGAGGAAAGCTTTGGGATGGAAGGCTGTGGCTGGGACTCCACTGCAGTCCTTGGTGAAAGGTGCTGGTGCAGTGTGGTGGAGAGGAGGGGTGCAACAAGTAGACAAGCCTGATACCTGCTGATGAGCTTTGATCTGCTTAGCTGGGGTAGAACTGGGCAGAAAGGTTGAGAGAACAGGAGGCATACAAAGACCAAAAACTCATACACTTTTTTTTTCTCCTGGACTACAAGTTCTGTGATAAGTCTTTTCAGAGAAGGTTCCTTCACAGGCTGCTCTTACCTTCCCTCTGCAAAGACAAACTTCCCAGCACTGGTTTTCAGTGCAAACTGGGGCCAGTGCCTTTGGTTGCCTGAAAATGCTTTCAGAAGGGGAGAATTATCGTTGTTTCTGTCCAAAGACTTGTTTGTATGAACAGTTCCTGAGATCCCCTGGATCACTGGCTCTGTCTGGTTTTCTCCCACTGAAGACAGCACTCACGAGAGAGCGGGCAGCAACCTGAGGTACTTTGAGAAGCTGCTGGAGAAGGAGAGGGAGGAGGAGGAGGAGAAGGAGAAGTCAGTAAACAAGACGGTGACGATGACAGAACCAGTGGTGCAAAGCGGTGCCTACGAGAGACCTCTCGACTACCTGCCGGAGCGTGATGTCTACGAGGCCCTTTGCCGAGGGGAAGGGGTAAAACTGGTAAGAAAAAGGCAAGACTCCTGACTCTGCTGCCTTTGCAGGAGGGTGATCAAGCTGGCTGGCAGGTGCTAAGCTTTGTCTTCTGTGAAGGTGGTTTTTTTAAAGCGGAAATTAGATGTAGCTCTTTCCAGATTGAGATTTGTACCTTGTGTCTTGGCCTTTCTGGCTGTTAATCCTAGAGAGAAAAAGAGCTCTTGGCTGTCCCTCTGAAAGGCTGTTGAAAATTGATTCTGCTCTGTCTGTTCAGGCATTTCAAATGCCAGCTGCACTGATACAGTAGGAGGCTTTTTCCTTTGAGAGCTGCTTATGCTTTGCCACTTACAGAGTCTTGTGACTCCTTCCCTTTTGCATCTTAGACATGTATTTTGACCAGGCAGTTTCCAGTACCCCTCCACAAACAACCCCTCTAATTCTCAGCACAGGGAAAAGGGTTCCATGTCTTCTGGAGAACCAGCCTTGTTGTACAGCTGGCTGTTTGTGTAGTTAGTTTCATCTGTATTATGGTTTAGCTCTCCCAAAGGTTACTGTTTCACATGTTGCTCAGTGGTATCTTGAGTGGCCCATGTAGAGTTTATTTGCAGTAACTTGCCTCTTCAATTTGCTAGTCAGCTGCTGGCCTGCCCAGTGTTTGGAATGAAGCCTGTCTTGGGCTTGTTCCTTTTTTTTTGTCTTGCCTGTTTTAAGTTCATGAGAAGTGGTTGAGCAAACCATGTTTTGTCTGGGATTTGTTTCAGACACCTCGGAGACAGAAAAGGCTGTTTTGTAGGTACCATGATGGAAACAGAAACCCTCACCTGCTCATAGCTCCCTTTAAGGAAGAAGATGAATGGGATAGCCCTCATATTGTACGATACTATGATGTCATGTCGGATGAAGAAATTGAGAAAATTAAAGAACTAGCTAAGCCAAGGGTAAGATTCCCTTCTTCTGTCTTGCTAATGACTGCTAATTACATGCTTTAATCTCTATTAGCAAAGACCAGGCAAAGGATTTCAAAGATCTGGTTTCATACTACAGATGATACTGCAGCTGTGAGCCTAAGGGGAACGATTTCCAAACTGCCTGGTGATGTAGGACCATAAAGCCCAGGCTCCTGAAGGTATTTATGCATTGTTGCACTTAATTATGCAAAGTTCTCAGTAAATGGCTTAGAAACCTTTTAGGAAAATGAGGACTAGACCTGAAAAGGTCGATGACTTGACTAGCTTACAGTGACAGGAGTGGTGTCCAATGTACTTCAAGTCTGCCTTTTGAAATGCAGCCAAACTTCTAAACAAAACTTAAAGCCCAAATCCCAACAGGAGGAGGAAGAAACAATGTGGTGGGTTTTTCAAGTGGTGCTAGAAGAATATCCAGAGGTTGTTTCTTTGGGTAACCTGGAATCCCCTGCTGCTGTTTTAAACCATAGTCTAGATCTGTCCAGAGGCAGGTTCTTTAGATGCCATGGTGCATGCAGGAGTGGAACTGCAGTGTTCTCCTGAAGCCACACGCAGCTCCTTGGGATTAATGTGATAGTTAACACAGAGTGGAGAAATCACTTAAGTAGTTTTCAGTCTGGGACTTGGAAAGGCTGGAATGCTTGTAAGGATGAATGCATGATGCAGTCATTCTCCCAGAGCACTTAGAGCTGGCTTTCCCACCTAGAGAGCTGGCTGTTGGGCACCAGAGCTGTGACAGCTTCAGCATGCTGAGTGTAGATCCAGCTCGACAGCAGCAGCTTTGAGTGGGAACCCGAGTTTTGATGCGATATCTGTTACCCATGGTGTGGATTTTAGTGACTCCCTACAGTTAAAGCAGCTTCCTAATGCCAAGCTAGTAGTTATCTCATCTGATTTTTTTTTTTTTTCTGGAGGTGGAATTTCCTGTCTTGCTTCCTTTCTGGGGGGGGGGAAGTATGGCAGTGTGAGGTCAGTAATAGATGCTACGCCTTATTTTTCTATCAGATCTGACAAACCTGTAAAACAAAACACTTCTATTTCTATAGATGAACAGTTCATTTTAGCACTCCTCTAGCTACTGCTCTGAAATGGGGTACTAAAATTCCAGTTAAATACCTAGAGAAGGGTAATTCTTATAAATGTAAACATAAACCGAGAAAGTGATGCTTCCTAGAAGCATTTGTTTGGGAGGTTTGTGAAGCTGGAGTTCTGTGACTATCAGCCAGCTGTGGGAGTGTTGACAGAAAACTGTCTCAGCGAGGACTCTCACCTCGGTAAATGGAGACTTTTTCCTATTACATCACACTGTAAAACTTTAAAAGCTTCAGATAAAATGGAAGCATTCAAATAGAGCGTGTTGCCTAATCTGTTTTATCAAATGGTGCCTTCTAAATAAGGGACCTATTAATTGCTTTGCTTGGTTTTCCCTTCTTGTTGTAAGTTTTATGGAAAGTCTGAAGTCTTGCTCGGTGAGTTTTGTTTATATTACTAATGGCAGAGGAATTCTTAGTATCATCTACTTACTGTAGAAATGGGGTTAGTCCCTGTAAGATCAGGTTAATACTCTAGACTTAAGATTCAGGCGAAAGTTTTCAATTAAAAAAAGCCATTTTCTTCTAACTTGTCCTTTCTAAATCTGGCTATAGGTGCAGGAGTGTCTTTAAATTCTGCAGCACTGCTGAAAGCATGGAAAATGCAAGTTGTATGATGAGATGGTCCTTAATAAATATAGCTTAATTTCAGCCAGGAAATTTTAGTTGGTGCTCATGGAAGCTTTCAGACAGAACACTGAAGTAGTCTGTTAGTTTTGGGCTCAGAAAGATGAGCACTTCCTTTGTTCTCAAATGCATTTACAAGAAATTTCTGCTTTTAGGTCCAAGCACTTTAACATTATCTGCAGTTTACGCTTGCCAGTACGTTCTGTTTTGTAGAAGAACAACATCTGTACGTGATTGAGAGTGGCTGTATGCAAGCTGGTTTTCATGCTTGTTTTGCAAAATGCAATCACTTTTCCTCCAGTTCCAAGAAGTAATTCCAACTTTTCAGGCAATACATCGGAGCTGACTGGGAAGGGTCAGGAAAATTCTTAGCTTTATTGGTATGGATCGTATTGGGACAGGTCTGCCATGAAAGCAGGAGAACTTTATTCCCCAAATTCTGGATGTTATCTGCAATACAGACATGCCTGAGCAGGTGAAAACAGGCTGTGGAGAAGGATACATGAATATCTTTGAACTCAGTGCTACAGGATTTCAGCAGTAGAGCATTTTCAAAGAAGCCAATGGTGTGGATGCTGAACGAAGCACAGACTGTAAGAGGAAGTCTGGGTGAAGCTTCTGATCAATCCGGTGTGTTAGGTGGATTTCAAAGCCCAGCAAATGCCTATTACAAGATGGTTTTCTCCACCCATTTATCAGCTGGTTAGACTAAAGGTGTAGATTGTGTCTTAAAAGAAGGCTGCCTATCAGAAAGAGGAGATATGGAATGATATGACTGTAGTCAGGCTTGGTTTAGTTCTGATTTATTTAGATCAAATGCTTAGTGCAGAAATCAAGCGTATGCAAGCTTGAAAATGGCAGCAGAATGAGAAGTTTGGGAGGCTCAGTTATATCCCCAAAGCTGTGCTTTGTTGTACAAGCAGAGAGCAGCATCCAGTCAGCCTGGCTCTTCTGTTATTATTTATGCAGGAGAAATATGGAACAAAATAGCAGTGAGTCAGAATTACAGCAGTGGCTGTGCCAAAACCCCTTGTATAGGGACAAGACAGCTGACATGGATTGTAAAGCTGGCTGGAGACTCATTTGAGAAGTGAAGGAAATAGTGACTGTGTGCTCTGAAGAAAATGCAAATGAAAAAGGCTTTCTGTGACCTGTAATTAAGTGGAAGGAAGGAGGCATGGTTTAAAGTGTTTGTGGTTTGCAGGAGTTAAATTTAAATGTGGTCTGAGTTTACAGTCAAACAAAGGAGCAACCCAGTTCTTGTTCTCAGCTGCAAGCGTAAAACGCAAGTGAGCTGCTGGGGTTTGCCAGCAGTGGTCTGTTGCTTTGACACCGCAGCGAGACGGATCAGTTCTGCCTGCTTCCACGTTTTTCTGTAGGTAGGGTGCTGTGGCCAAAGGGTGAGGACTCATCAGAGTGTGTGGCTGAGCTCTGCTGATGCAGACTGACTTTCACAATGCAGTAACGGATCTCAAGCTGTCCCTGAATTAGGTGTTCCAGGCATCTCCCATCTGGAAAGCCTGAGCCTGATAATGTTGAGAGTTGCCCTTGGGAGTTTCCTGCCACTGGGGATTTGCTTGCCCCAAAATTTGGAGCTCGTTCTGTAAAAGCTTTCACTTGTTTTTCATCTGAGAATGAGGTTGGTTTTTTTCTGTCTATATGAGGAGCAGACAATAAATTTATGGAGTATCCAGTGATTCTTTGCCAAGAACTTGGCCTTCATTTGTTGTTAACTTTTATTACCTCATGCTAATACTGACTCCATCTGTTTAAAAAAAACCCAGAACACCTTGATAACCTTGTTTGGCAAGCGGTACTCATGGGCTTAATGACTGTCAGGGCTTCTGCAGTCAGTCAAATCCTTCTTCCAGGATCAAATGCAGGTGATGGATTGCCCTTGTGTTTCTACATTTCCTGTTCTAGCATGAAATGGGAACAAACTCTAGGCTGGAGCTATAACCTTGGATTGTTCACCCCCTAACTTTCATCCAGTGATATGTTGTAGCTGAACAAATCGGGTGTTGATTCTGGTTAAGAGGAGGGAATTGTTTTCTATCCTGTTGTTGATGTGTTTCTTCCCCCTTGGGATTTTTTTGACACAGCTGGCACGAGCCACGGTACGTGATCCCAAAACCGGTGTCCTTACGGTGGCTAGCTACAGGGTATCCAAAAGGTAAGCACAGAAAGGAGTTTACTTACTTGCATGTAGCCAAAGCTTGCACTACAAATGCCCAGTAAATGTCTCTCTTAGACATCTGACTGAGGGCAGAAGAATCCTTCTGCTTTGGGAAATGGGTGGTTGTGGTTGATACTCCAAAATAACGTGTTTCAATCCTTCCCCTATCCCAGCTCATGGTTGGAGGAAGATGATGATCCTGTCGTGGCCAAGGTGAACCAACGAATGCAGCAGATCACAGGGTTAACAGTGAAAACAGCTGAGCTGTTGCAGGTTGGTGCACTTGGCTTGTCAGAATTCATCCTGGGAATGTTAGCTGCTGGTCAGGGTGGTCTGGTTGCATGTACAGATAACACAGGCTGGCTCTCACACAGTCCTTCAGAGGCTCTGTTCTCTGCTGACCATGCACACGGAGTAGGTAAGGAAGGTGTTTTTGAAGAGCATAGAGTGATTCCAGCTGCTGCTGGCTATAGGCACCTGTCAGGTGGGTGTTTTCCCTTTGTGTGCCAGGCAGAGAAGGGTGGGGGTATCAAACAAAACATAACTTTGTGCAGGACTCTGATTTACCAGGGGCTTTTGAGGGAAGTGGCCTGCCACTTTTCATGTCTGCAAAAGTTAAATCTCCTTCCTACTTGAACCTTTCAAAGACCTGAATAGTTTTCATAGTCCTGCTACATTCTCAGAGGAATTCTGATTGTTGGCTGCCCCTTGGGGAGAGGAGGGAGAGTAGAACAGCATTCTGCTCCTCTCTTTCTCTGCTCCTTGAATTCCAGTTTTAGAGTCTGACTGAAGTAGTGTTGATTTCTGGCTGTCCGCAGAAACCGGGTGATTGTGTAGTGATCTGAGAGACATGTTAAGTGCAGCCTCCAAGTAACTAAATCATATGTTGTGTGACCTTCAGATGAAGTAAAGTGGTGCTTTTTAGCTACTTTGAGCCTTCTGTGTGCCAGATCTGCTTACATATGTAACAGGTCATACATGTGCCACAAAATCTAATTGCCTCCTGGTTTGGACACACATACTGGAGATCTACATGTGCTCAGCTCCTTCCTTGAGAGATGGGAGCAAGAGTGTGGTAAAACTGTTGCTGCTTACTCATGTTAAGCAGGCTGTTGTAGTGATAAGTAGAGTGCTGCCGTTGAGAAACATCTGGTACTGAGAAATATTCTCAGCAAAACCCTTCAACTGTGAAAGGGAAAGAGCACTTCAGTAGTTTCTCATCAGTGTAGCTCATTGCTGGCATTCTAAAGAGAAATCCAGTGTGCTATAGATAACTCTTGCCACAAAGTGCTGTTTCTCAAAGTGTGTTTGGCTTTTGGAGAGCAAATGCCATCTTCTGCAGGAGTCGTGCTGTTCAGGGGATGTTTACTCTTCCTTCTTCCACACTGTAGGTTGCCAACTATGGAATGGGAGGGCAGTATGAGCCACACTTCGATTTTTCTAGGGTAAGATCACACTTTTCAATTATTTTTGTGGTGGGGAAGGGGGAGCAGTTTGTTTTGAGAGAGAACTGTAGGAATTTTTCTGTTAAAATCCTTACTGTACAGCCCTGTTGCATGGATGGGTTATGACTTGAAAAGCCTTTGTACTGCCTTCTCTGCTACTGAATGTTCAGGAGAACAGTGAACAAATCTGCTTGCCTGTCACCTTGGTTTCTTGCACAGCAGAGAGATGCTAAGAGGTAGTCATGCAGCACTCAAATATGCTCTTTCCATTACTTCAGTTGGAAAGTGAAGGTCTGCAAGCTGTGGGTTGAGAGTCTGTGTTGTTCCATTAGGCTTCTGAGCTCCGCAAGGCTGTCCAAGTCCTTTAGATGTTTTTAAGGCACTTTACAGGAGACGGCTGAGGACACATCCTTCCACCTCCCTCCAAAAATATAGGAATCTTCATGGGTCATACAGCCCTTCTGGCAAACCCTTTCGTGTGGTGGCAGCTGCAGGTTTCAAAGAGGGTTTGTTGGGTTGGTGCTACAGGGAGCAGGATTTGGAGCCGGTGGGTGCTGACCCCTCACTAGGCACTAGAGGGCTCTACCTGGCAGGTAACAGCTCTGCTTTGCTGCAAGTGGGGAGAAAAGAAGAATGGATTGTTAATTGTTACCCTACATCAGTGTGAACATCCTGATCATACTGAGAAGCCACGGTGACTGGGAATTTCCAACACGGAAACCATCTGGTGCCTTGGTTTCCAGTAGAACTGTGGTATTTCAGTGGGAACTGGCTTAATTCAGGCAGTGCCAGTGGTTGTACCTGGTGGAAGGGATTGCCACAGCTAGAGTGCAACCCAATAATTGAGTGTAGGTTTGAAGCTACCCAATTTAGGAAAAAAAAAAAAACCAACAAAACCCCTCCTGAGCTCCAGCACTAGGGAAGCTCGGATTCGTTAGCTTTGGCCCGTCAAGAGAATTTTTTCTCTTAACTGTAAGACTGCTTCGTTTCCTGAGTCAAGCAAACGCTCTTAAATTCCCTCCAAAGCCTTTGAACTTGAGGACCTCAGCCATCAAACTGGCCAGTCTGGACTTAACTTCTGGACTAGGAAGCTGGGGCAGAGCTCCACTTGGAACGTAACCTTGGCTGCAGGCATCGGTTAAGGCAAGGCAGCCACGGAGCTTGCCCTAGTTTTGGCCTGGTCCTCCAGGCTCTCTGTGCATCCCAGATTTCTGTGCTGGAGTACAGAGGTCCTGCTGTCTCCCCCCATCTCCAGAGCTTCCCTGCAGCTCTTTGTTCCCTTGCAGGTCTCAAACAGGGATGCTTTAATAGCTGCCTATCACAAGATCTCTAACTTTGGAGCAAAGTTGTGGAGATTGCCACCTTTTGATCTCTAATTTTGTCAGTGGTGGCAGAAACCAGCGAATCCCCTCTATCTCAGCACTCTTAGGTTGGCTCTTTCAGATTGAATTTGCATATGCAGATGCAGGAATCTTGTGGGTTGGGTATTTTTGTGTGGTTTTTTTATGACCCCGTTTCAGGAAAGACCTTTTTATTTCTTGAAATAGACTTCAAGTAGATTGAATAATAACATCTTGGAAAAGGTGGCTGTGGTTTTCCTTGCTGTTTGTCTTGTCTAATACTGATTTCTTCTTGAAACATTATTGGGTTTGTGTAAGAGTGTCCTAATGTCACCTGGCTGAAATTACTTCCTGACTGTTAGAAATGTAAATAAACTTTTAATTGCGCAGGTTTGAAGGTAGGAGACACACATTGGCTTTCTAAATGTTCTTTCTGCTTCTAAACTGGCACCGTGATCTCGTGCTTCAAGAAATGAAACGCAAAATGTTTCCTACAGAGCACAGAGCATTTGATCTTTTTGATGTGGTCCTTAGTCCTAGACAGGCAACCACCTGAAAGTTCATCGCTGCAGTTCTGCAACTGTGCCTGCTGGCCAAAAATGCATTTTCTCTTCTTGTGACAGCATTTCCTTCAGTCCCTACTACACCTATGAGAATCTAGTGTGCTATCTAAGGCTCGCTGCAGATGAGCCTTTCATATTCACCTCAGCTGTTGACTTTGGATCAGTGTCCAGCACAGTCATGGCCTGTTGTTGACTTGGCTAACATCTGTGCCACAGGCCCTGAAAGCTTCGCCTCTGCTCTGCCCTAAGAACTGCTTCAGCCCTGCTCCTCCTGACAGCATCGGAGCCCCGTGCGCACGCAGTTCTGCACCCTGGCTGCAGCTTCTGATGGCTTTCACGTTGCCTTGCATCAGTTGTCCCTTATCTATTCCAACTCTAAGCTGGGCTTAAGGGTCTGTGTGCAGAGCTACACATGTGTAACTCTAGTGCAAGCCTGTTTGGAACTCGGGTTAAAGTTGTTGTCTGTTACAGCGACCCTTTGACAGCACACTCAAATCGGAAGGAAATAGGCTAGCGACGTTTCTTAACTATGTAAGTACCTCTCTTTGTCTGCTGTCTGGGAGCTTGAAGGTTGCAGTTACTCTCATTTAATTTTATAGAAAGATGAGCCAGATGCTTTCAAGCGGTTAGGGACTGGAAATCGTGTGGCCACTTTTTTAAACTATGTAAGTATGATGATCCTTTATGCCTTGAGTGTAACTTCAGCAGCATCTTGTTTACAGCTTGTGCAGTTGGTTATTTGTAGAGATTTCCCCAGCATCTGGAAGTAGGGATTTCATTGTTCTTACAGCATCAGGTGCTGTCCTGTCGGAGCTGACAGAATTCTGGTGGTATTTAACCTCAGGGCAGGAAATTTCAACGTAGGGCTCAGCTTTCCCTTTTCACCACTACTGTGAAATCTTTGACTTCCTTGGAGTCCTGTTGGTGGGAGAGGAGAATTTGGCTTATTTCTCGAAGGCGAGTGCTTGGGGAGTTCATGTGGTACTCGGGGAACTTGGCTATCTGCTGTTTGCTGTGAGACAGTCATGTTCTTCCACCACTCTGACAGCACTTGATGTTGTGGTCTGTCCACCTCCCTTTTAGCTGTTTGTCAAAGCCAGAGCGACTCGGGCAGAGCGGTCGCCTCAGCAAGTGGAGGAGACAGAGCTAATAAACTGGTGCAACTGGGTTACAAACGCAGAGTTGAAACCATTATGTAGTTGCATGCCTTGATACAGAGCCTGCAGACCATGTACACTGGAATCATCAGCATAGAGGCCACATAGTGACAGTAGTCTTGCTGACAGTATGGTAACAACTAATATGTACTCCATCAGTAATCAGCATCACCTCCTGTCTGACTCTTGTGTGATGCAACTTCAAATTTAAGTCTGTGATCAAATATTTATGGCTGAGGTGCTATTTTGAGTGTGAAACTCAGCTGAAAACAACCAGAAATTCTTTCAACTTGACACGGTGGGGAGGGGGGAAAGGAACTCACCTCTGAAGCAAAACAAATTAAATCAGATGAAGATAGGTAGTTGTGAAATAGCCTGCTGCCAACTGGCCTTGGTCTTAAATTGTCTCCATCAAGCCTTGATTTAGAGTGAATGAAAAGAGCCCTGTTCTCTGCCAGCTGTACATGGTCAAAGGCAATCTACCCCTGTGTGTCCTGTGTAGAACACATCGTACACGTACCAACACCCTTACTAAAAAGAGTGGTTGTGTTGCTAAGATGTAGGTATTAACTTGCCAAGTTGCATGCACGTGCTTTCTAGTTGGAAGGGGCAAAAACCTGTGCACCTGTGGCATCTTATGCCCTTTTATTGTAGGTACCAAGCAGGAGGACACCAGAGTGGTAATAACATCTGCTTTAAACAGAAATCCAAGTTACAGTAGAAAATGTGGGGACTTGGGGAATGCATTTGTAGTAGTTCTGCTGTTGAAATTTGGTGGGAGCTGGATCTGACTCATTTGTTTCTTTGGATTAGAATCTGATCAAAAACTTAATGAAACCAGTGGAAGGACTTCCTGGGTTTAATGGGACTGTTCCCAGGAACTTCAGTGGCTTTTGGATGAAGTCTGGAATTTACAGTGAATCCATCACTACTGATGAATTCAATGGGGTTAAATTCATTCCAGTGTAGAAGGGCAAAGCATAAAGATACATGCTTTGCTTCAGAGCCATGGAGCTGGAGATACTAAAGCTTGAGATGCATAAGGGACTTGAAGTGGCAATAACAAACAGTGCAGAAAGTGAGGTTTGCTAATAGCTCATGTAGCTTTTGAAGTGGTTGACCAAGATGCATAAACTAAATGGTGGAAAATTGTTTCCAAAAGGCCTGGTTTCGATTTATGAGGAAACATGTGGTTTAACAGGCACTTGTTTTCCTAATTGGATCATGAACTGGAATGAAGTTCTTGAAGCTGAGTTTACTCTGAAGTCCTCTCCCTTGTTCTAGAGTAGTAGCTTATTTAACACAGCAGGTACACAACTTCTGAGGGCTAACTTTGATAGCTTTATATATAATCTGTGATTTATATAGAATAGTACTGAACAAAAGCTCTCAGCTGCAGCTGAAGCCTTCAACAGCAAGTACTGCTCCTTCCCAGTTCATGCTGGTTGAAGCATGTCCTTTCCTCCCCAGTGCCTCCCATAGGGGCATGGGTAGAAATCTCTGCCAGGGCTCGGGGCACCTTAGCTTGTGGGGCTGCCTGTACAAAAAGCATTGTAAATGGACAGAGTTTGCGGGCTTTGTTTTTCCAGATGAGTGATGTAGAAGCTGGAGGAGCTACAGTTTTCCCAGATTTTGGGGCAGCAATATGGCCCAAGAAGGTAAGGTCTGCTGTGTTTTGCTCGATTCCTCCCCTCTCCTGTCACTGTCTCTCCCTCAGCGCAGCCCTGGGTCCCTTTCAAAGTCACTAACTTTCTGTGCAGAGCTGTCACTGACAATACCCCTCGTGTTCAGGTGGAACTTCTCTCTGCTCTGAACATGGCTGAATTAGTAGAGTGGAACTAAGGTTTTGTTTGGTTTTTTCATGTGCTGTCAGTGGTGACTTAAGTTCATGCTTCGTAAGTTTGTAGATGTTCCCCCCTTACTGCCACCTGAATAATGATACTGACTCTGTTCTAACTGATGTGGATCTGATTTCACCTTTCAGGGAACAGCAGTGTTTTGGTACAACCTTTTCAGAAGTGGTGAAGGTGATTATAGAACAAGGCATGCAGCTTGCCCAGTACTAGTGGGCTGTAAATGGGGTAAGTAATACTCCTTTAGGAGTAAAACCTGAAGGAAGGCTCATGTGTATGCAAAGCTGGTGATGCACTGAACCCTTCCAACAGCACTTAGTAACCTGGGTGTTGTCACTTTAACCAGGGGAGTTGTTTGGCTGTAATGAAAACTCCCCCTGCCAATAACATGCAGTATTAAGCAGCTGTATTGTCCAGCTGTAGCTTGTCCAGTGAGCTTGGTTTGGGCCAGTGATGGCACAGAGCATTTAAAAATGTCACTGGTTTGGTGTGTGTCTGCATCAGGGTGACTTGATTAGAATCAGGACTCTTGCTACAAAGATTAGTGCATAGCTTTAGCTGCAAAAGGAGGAGAGCTCCTTTTAAGGTAACTGAGTGTCTGGACACTGGAAATTTCTGCTGACTGCTGGAAGCTTCTCAAGCTTCATGTTGTCCATTCTCACACCCACCTCCACCAGCCTCTGGGGTATTACACACAGAATTGCTACGGTTGGAAAAGACCTTTAAGATCATCAAGTCCAACTGTGACCTACCTCTAACAGGGTTAGATCCCCTGGAGTGCCAGAGCATGCTGATCTGTAAAGGATACCAGACCCAGGATACACTGCTCTGTTACTGTCGATCCTGGACATGTGTAGTTGGAAAAAATCCTTTCTTCCCCAGGCCTTTGTATCTTCTGATGTCTTTCCCATTGGATGGGTAGAAAAGTATAAGCAGGGATCCTCAGGCTGAGAGATGAGACTTTACTTGAAGTGCCCATCTGGGTTGTGGGTGATACACCCCAGGGCACATGGTGGTAACTAACTTCATGTCCTTGTTCCACAGTTTCAAACAAATGGTTTCACGAAAGAGGAAACGAATTCTTAAGACCTTGTGGGAGAACAGAGGTTGACTGAAGCCCAACCTGCTGCAGGCCTTGGTTTCTCTGTCTCCTTTTCTACTGTGGGTTGTTCCAGTTCATTTCTAAGAAATGATCCATCTTTCTCCAAGAGTCCTGGCACTTTACCCAAAAAGGACAACACGCTATGTAACACCTGTCAAAGCAAGTAAACAGCATTGTGTATGTACCTGTGTTCCGCTTGCGGTTATTTCCACGTCCCTTCCCTCCCTGCCACCCTCCTTTTCACCAGCCATCTCCCCTCCCAGCTTTCTCTGTCCTAGTGGTGCAAACAGTGCTGTGGGCGAGTCGCTGTCTTTGGGTGCCTGGTCTGGTGCCTTTCGTACCTCAGAAGATTTAGATGTTAAATATTTCTTTGAACCAAAGTTGGGTTTTTTTAAATAAGTTTTTGTGTACATGTTGATTTTATTGTATTTCTATGGATCACGAGTTTTGAAACAAAAATAAATGTTCTTTCCATAAAGTGATGCTCTATTCTGTGTCCTTACCAGGTATGTCAGTGCTTGGTTTTAGGGAGCAGCGGACTTTTACTTCTTCCTTCATTGAGGATTTCTTGCTTTGTTGCCCTTTTTCTGTAGAAAATAGATCTGGTTTGGGGCAGTGTTTTACTTAAGGCTTCAGCATTTGACACAGAAGTGTTGCACCTTCTAATGAAGCTTAGAAAGGTTTAATTTATGTTGAAACTATAATGTGTCAGGGGGCAGGCAGGGTAGACATCTTGGGCCAGTGGCAACTGATGATACTACACATAGGAGGAGCCTTTCTGTGTGATGTTACCTTTTTTCTTGTAGGGCGCTATCTATTTTTGATGCAGGCAGTTAATATCTGAATCCTTCTAAGACTCTCAACAGTCATGACAGATCTTGATTCTAAAAGTAAGTATTCCTGATGATGAAACACAGCATTTTCCTCCAGAACGCCTGATCTGTCAGAGCTCAGCACCTACTGAAGTTGGTAGGATGGCTGGTAAGCAAATCTTCATCTGCTTTTGTAGACTAGAGCAGGGTTTTGTCTTGTCCTTCAGGCAGGCTGGGAATTGTCCTGACCTTTCAACACAAAACTTCAGCTTCTCCTTTGCTTTTCTGCTTTGCTAGCACGTGTGTAATGACCACAGGCCAATACATGGAGGATGATGTTGTCCACAATAGGAAGGCAATCCCATTTCTGAATTATAAATCAGAAGAAATGGTGGCTAATTGCTAAAAAAAATAAATTAAAATGAGTGAGGTCAGAGAAATGAGTAAACATTTCAATAACACAGAAACTTGCTGTTGGTGCCAGACTGTTGTGTCAACGTGTCACTGCAGGGTGGCTGACTTCAAATCTCCCACTGGCCCTTTCTGGTGTGGATGTGACTTCATGGGAGAATGGGTGACTGCAGGTGAATTTCCAGCCAAAAATGGTACCAGTTTTACAGCCATGAGTAAGGCCTGTGGAACAGAGGGGTTTACATGTCAGGTAGAACAGGGACCATCAATTGATCATATTGGTAATAAACCAGTGTGACTTAGCAGTATCTGCTTGTGTGTCCCTGGATTTTACACGTGAGGAGTTGAATTTATGATTATTGCTTTCAGTTGTTGAGATGCAGCATGTAAGTACATGTACCCACTGAAGGTTTAATTTTTATACTCAAACAAGCACAACTGGTTGAAGAGAGGTCTTTTATTGCCCAGACAAACTTGTTGAGCTCCAGCTGTTCATGACACGGAAATGAGAGGAACACCTAGTCTTGTGCAGAAGCTTTGTGTGAACAGTTACAGGAATTGCACGATTTTTCTTTACCTTTTTCCTGAAAAGCTGTATCAACCACAGCTCAATAGCTGCTCTGATCTCTTGCAGTGCTCCTTCACTTGCCATGAATGTTGTGGTTGTTGGCTGCCTGCTCAGAATAGTTCATTGTTGACCTCTAGTTTTCTTAGTAAAATCTCTCAGCGCGACGTAAACCTAGGAAAGGAAGAGTTTTGCTTTATGACAAAGCGTTCAACATATGACAGCCTTGCAGATGTGGAGAACTATTGATGGTGAGCCAAAGCCATAATCTCTGCTTGGAACACTTTGGATTTCAGGGGGAGGAAGAGGAATCTGCTTAGACTTTCTCTCAACGTGGTATGTTGACAGATAAAGTTCACATCAGGACTCTGGCCAAAAATCTGCACATCCTGCTTCTGAAATAGTGTAGTTGGCTGGGAAATACCGTTGTTAACTGTGGTATCTCATGCTGAACTTTTAAAGATAACTTTACTTGCTTATTTTCTTTGGGAAAAATCCTCTTCTGCTTCCTGACTTGTCTTCCACCTTGCTCCAGTCCACCCCTAAAGGAGGAGTGCAGATGCAGAGCTGCTCAAATATGAAGCTGCTTTTTTTTTTTTGTGTTGAGTGCACAGAATCACAGCATGGCTGGTGTTGGAAGGGAACCTCTGGAGATGCTCTGGTGCCACCCCCCTGCTCCATCCAGCAGGGGCACCCAGAGCAGGGGCCCAGCAGTGCAGGGTCCAGCCGGGGTGGGAATCTCTCCAGACAAGGAGACTCCACAGCCTGGCACAGGCTGCAAAACCCTCACAGAAAAAGTTTTTCTTCCTGTTCAGATACAAGCTGGAACCCAGGAGGTTCTTCCTGTTGCCTCTTGTCCTGTTGCTAGGCACTGCTGAAGAGTCTGGCCCCATGCTCTTGACCCCTGCCCTTTAGCTATTGATCAGCATTGATCAGGTTCTGCTTACTGCAAATGTGCTCTGAAGAATAACAGCAGCTCTGAGAGAAAAGAGCGGTTGTGCCTCGTGGGCATTCAGTGACCTCCCAGGCATGTTTGTGTAGTCTAGCAGATTACAGTCCCTGTTCTGTCTCCTATCTATCTAGAACATGAGCAGAGTATGACAGTCACCCTCATATTAACCCTATGGGATAGTTTATAGACCTAAAAGAAGATTTGAATGCTGTAACAGACAACCCTTCCTCCATCAAAGCACGGGGAGCATCTGCCAGCATGTCACTGGTATGGGAAGTACGTAAGTCTTCTTTAGACTGAGATTTGGTTTTCTCTCCTGACCTGCTGCTGACTCTTCTTTACTTCACAGGGTTTAAGTACTTAGTGTAGATATTCCTGCACACTACACAGGCTCTGTGTGGACAAGCTGCTTCCAGATGCTTGGAAGTGCTTTGGGACCTTTCCAAGAGGTCTTCAGGTCCCATCTGTTGGCATTGGCCTGCTGGTGAGGGCTTTAAGGTACTGCTCTGCATAACAGGGCTTGATGAAAGCAGACACCATGTGAACTCCCATGGAAAGATGGTCTCTTATCATGGCTGATGTAGTCATAAGAGGAAAAATCACCCCCAGCCCATGTAATCCCCATTTAGTTTGAGCTTGTGGTTTCTTAATCCTGGCCTGAATGCTAGTGGTTGGACTTGATCTTAAAGGTCTTTTCCAGCCTAAGTGATTCTCTGATGCGCTGTGTCACTGAGCAATTATTCAGCCCTCCATCTGGGTTAGGAAACCACCTAAAGCATTAACATTCAGCTGCAGAGGCTCTTGTCTGCATTAGAAATTACTTTCCCCCCCCCACACTGTAACAGGAAGGAAAAAACAAACATGCAAACCATTCATCCAATCCCCCTAGGAAACTGGCATCCAGACCAAACTGTGGTGCAAGTGGGGAAGGGGTTTGGCTGTGACAGGCAAGGGAATCCGTGCAAGCTCTGGCAGAGAGCACTCAGGGTGTTCTGCTGGGAGGGGATCATGTTTATGTTACAGGAGTGCACACAGTTGTGTGTGCCTATAAAATCCCTACTGTCAGAAGAGGAAAGATGTTTTTTTCAGTGATGGCAAGTTTTGTTTGAGATGAGGATGATGTGTGTGTAACGGGCAGCCTCGGATGTAGCTGTCCTCCAAGCCTCTCCCTTCTCCCCTGCCTGCAGCTGGTGATGGTGCTGGGCTCAAATAAGCCCCTTATTCTGCTCCCTTAGCCCAAATAAGAGGAATTGCTGTCAGGGACTCTGATAAAGGACAGAACCTGACACTCGTGATGGGAATTGAGACAAGTTTCACATGTTTACTCCTAAATCTGTCTCATCCTGTGTGGAAGACACTACCCAGACTGCGTGGTGTGAAGATGTGTTGATTTAACCAGAGGTCAGCTCTTGTCATCTGTAGTGATTCAGATAATCCCTTCCTAAAGCCTTGTGTGGTTACTGCTGCTCTGCTGCACTTCGGGGGTGGTTGTCTTCCCAACCTTCTGAGGTGGAGGTGAATCAGAAGAGGAGGAGGGTCCCAGTTAAGTGTCTGGTGAGCTGAGGTGGTCTCATGGTGTGTGGGCAGGTGTAACCGGAGCATGAAGCAGCCTGGCTGTGGTTGTAGTTCCCAGGTGCTGGGGTGGGTGGGCAGCAGCAGGGCTGTGATTGTGGCTGTAGGGTGGGGGTTGGCAGCCCCCTGGCCACAGCCTGGGGCTCTGATTGAAGCCCTGCCCACGGTGGGCTCTGCTGTGAATCCTCAGGCAGCTCAGATACCCCAAATGGTGCTGGGTAGGGCTGTTTGCTGGTGAAGGTGAGCGTGGGGGAAGCTGTTCTGCAATGTGTTGCTTTGGGCTAGAAATACACTTTGCCAGGTGGTTTGGATCAAGATGTGGGCCAGAAATGGCAAATCTGAATGTGCCCTCTGTGTAACCTCGGGTGTTCTTAACTCCTCGTTTGCTCTGGGGCACCTCTGAGCAGCATTTATGAGACCCTGTGACCTGAGAAGGGTAAAGTGGGGCCTCCTCCCTTGCACTGCGACATGGGATGGGCTTTGGGTGCAGCTGTGCTGCTGGCTTGGCTCAGAACATCCTTGTGCTCCTCCTTCCTGGTCTCTCTGCTCCCAGGAGATGAAGAAGGACAGGAGAGCTTTGCTGCAGGGATGTTTTGGTGTGCTTTTGTTGTAAAAGAGGGCAGGCGAATCTGGGAGGGGGTCACTTCTTTGACCACAGACTTGGATGTGGCTTCTCCTTCAATGCTTGCTGCATCAGGAACACACATGTAAAATAGTGCCTGGATTCAAAGATGCCCTTCTGGCCTCGTGCTCAGGAGCCCTGCAACATCTGAAGCCTGGTGGTGATGTAAAATTATACAGGAGTGAACTGAGAAAACACCAGTGGCCCCTTGGGTTGTAGCTGATCTTTCAGGGCCTTGAGGCACTTTGTTATTCCTTATAGCTGCAGAAGATCTTACTGGTGGTGTCTAATCTGTATCTGCTGTCATAAAATCATACAATGGAAGGGACCTCTGGAGATCATCGAGTCCAACCCCCCTGCCAGAGCAGGGTCACCCAGGGCAGGACACACAGGAACAGATCCAGGGGGTTGGAAAGTCTCCAGAGAAGGAGACTCCACAGCCTCTCTGGGCAGCCTGGGCCAGGCTCTGTCACTCTGACAGTAAAGAAGTTCCTTCTCATGTTGAGGTGGAACCTTCTATGCTCAAGTTTATACCTGCTATTCCTTGTCCTATTACTGGGCACTAGAGAAAAGAGACTGGCCCCTTCCATTTGACACCCACCCCTCAGATATTTATAGACATTCATAAGATCCCCTCTGTCACAGAATTCACAGAATAACCGAGGCTGGAAAAGACCTCTGAGATCATCAAGTCTGGCTGTGATGGAAGATGGAATGTATCATCTTGCACATCTGGACTACCCGAGAACAGACCTGATGGTGAACTCTCTGAATCTTCTCCTCTTGCTTGGGCTGGCGTAGAGTGATTCACCCAGGTGTGGTCTCCTGAGGTTCAGGACTTCTCTACTCACATCCATTTGTTAGTGCATTATGGAGACTCTCCCAAGTGCCTCCTCACCTGGAAGAGGAGCTGGAGTAGCGGCCAATCCTGGCACTTGCCCCATCTTCTGGAGGAGATGAGTCCATGGGACTTCTACTTCCTTTGGCTGTGGACCAGTTGTATGTGACTTCATTTGAGCACGGCATCCACGCACAACGGGTGAGCATCAACCTCCTGCAGTCCTGGGGCACGGCTGAGCCCTCCACAGAGAGCGTGGCCAGGGCTGTGGCAGCTTGGGCTTGCTGCTAATGAGGTCTCCTCCAGGTCCCTACCACAGCAGGATGGTTTTGCTCAGTTCTATTTTGATTTCCTCTGCTTTAATCTTCTTGAACGAGGGCAAACAAATGAAATGCTTCTGACTTTGTAAGCCCTAATACTGCAGGTGGCCTTGGGCCATCGCTGCCTCACAAGTGTTAATTTATTCACGTGGGATGGTCTTGCTTTGTCTCGTGTCTGCAAACCCTGCAGCGTGTCTGCGGGAGGCAGGTGGGTGCTGGCTGGGGCTGTCCCCAGTGGCAGCTCTCCAGCCCCCACCCTGGGAAGAACATTTGGGGGGGGGGTGTCTGACTTGTAGGTGTCCTCCTCTACCATGCAAAGGTTTCATCCGCTTCCAGCCTGGCTTCCCCCAGTTCCTCTAGCAACTGGGGATGGATGTGTGCTCTGTCTCTGGCTGAGCTGGTTGCAGTTGGCTCCCACCTTCTCAGCAGCTCAGCCTCTTGCGGGGGCTGCTCCGGGTCAGGAGGGAGGGAGCTGTTTCAAATTGGCAGACAAAGCAGCTGAGGTCACCGAGCTCTTACTCATGGAGTTTGACCCTTGCCAAAATAAGCGGTGGAAATCTCTCGCTGAGCCCACCGGCCCTGCTCTCTGCTTGCAAAAACCCACACCATCTCCTGCGTGGCTGGATCTGCGGTGGGGACCACCCTGGCGTGTGTGCATAGCAGGGGGACAGGCACTGGCTGGGTACTCCCAGCTCAGAACACCCCCTTAGTGCCAGCACTGGGTTAGCAGGAGCTGGTGGAGGGCACTGGTGGGTCTGGGATGGCTGGTGCTTGGTGTGGAGGATGCAGCTGTTTAGAGAACAGGTCCCCTACAGCACAGGGGACATCTGAGCAGAGCAGGGAGTTGGCAGGAGCAATGATGCTGCCAAAACCTCCCCAAGCCCATCACAGTTCATGTTTCTTGTCGAAGGTGCGGGGCGTGGGCTACCCCATGGCCATGTGCCTTCTCCGTGCTCCTTCCCAAAGCTGCTGAAGATGCAGCCAAGCTGCTTTCCTGTGGTTCCACAAAGCACCCTGAGGAGGAAAGTTGCTGGGGACAATAGGTGGTGGGCTTTCCTGTGGGTTAGGGTTTTCCCAGAGTATATTTGCCCTTTGCTGGGGCACTTAATACAGGTTTAGTCTAACTCGTATCCAGTAGAGTTTTACTTGCCATCCCCTGGGCACCAGAACGGTACAGGAGAGCTCAGGGCCACCATGTATGGAGAGAAGAGCCATCTGGCTGCACTTTCGGTCACTGTCTCTGGATAAAATCTTCCTAGTATGCCACATTCGAGTACAAAAGAGTTTTTACATCATGTAAATGATGAAAAAGAAAGAACTTCTGTATGAGATGTTGCACAGGGGTTCAGATTGCCTCAACAGTCCTGTCTTTGAGTATTCCTCCCCAGAAGAGTTCCCCCGTGCTGGAGGTGCCTGTGCCAGAGTCCCCGGTGCCCTGAGCCAGCAGCTCTGCGCAGGTTCTAGCGCTGTGGTTTTTCAGCGGTGTGTTTTGCTCTGAGCAGATAAGTTGGATTTTCTAGATAACTGCCATGGTTTTAGTCACAGGAAAGAGGAAACTGCGAGCTGTAGCTGGGTTTGAAGCGGTACACAAGAAGTATTTGTACAACCTTGGGTGCAGTTGAAGGGGGAGGACAGCGGCTGCACGCTGCGGGCTGCACTCGCTCTGCCTCTGGCTGCTCTTCCATGCCTTTCAGAAACAGCAGCTCTGGGTTTAGGAAATCTGAAGGTTGCCTGGGCAGTGGGATTTTAAAACCCCAAACCTGTCAGCTCCTGTTGCCCGGAGCAGGGCTGGTGCTTCCAGGAGTGCTTCTCTTCCCCGGTTCTCTTGGTGATGTTTTCTCTCTCCAGTGCTGCCTGGCTCAGGGCAGCCTGGGGGGATGCTGCTTGTGACCCAGCTACAGCAGCTGGTGCCTCCAGCAGCCTCTCAGCATCTTCCAGGGAGAGAGAGAAGTCCCAGCTCTCTCTGGAGTCAACACCACAGGATTGACTGGATCCAACCCTTCCTTTGCAATAGAGAAGCTGTAGGCAACAGTGAGTAACTTGTAAAAATACCTTTCCCTCTGGATCAGAAATGACACCATCATCCTGGGGTGAACAAGAGCATCGTGTTCCTCCCTAACCCATGAAAAAAGAACTTCTCCATGTCCCTGGCTATTCAGTGACAGCTGCCTGGGTTTTGCTGAACTAGCACAAAAAAAATTCTTGCAAGAGTTGGAAACAGATAAAACGGGCCCGGAAGGGGTTTTTTTGGTCTTTAAGAAATATTGTCTTAAAGCAGCTCAAGGCAAGATTTTGTTTGAAGCCACCACCCTTAGTTACTAAATGTGTTCTAGGAAAGGCCCCAGCGGGGCTCTCGGGCTTGATATACAGATAGAGGTGACCACATCTCCCACCCTTATCAGCACCAGGGGGGAAAACTCGGCCCTTCTCAGCACCAGGACCTGGGCGTGCAGAGCAGAGTGCGAAGGGAGCGATTCGGGGGGTTGATAACCCCTGTGCCCCAGCCCTGAGGGGCTGAGCAGTTTCCACACCCTTCGGAAGGAGTTGGAGGCTCGATGCTGTAAATGCAACCAGAGTTACTCCAGCAGTGCCATGCTCATTCCACTCTTCTCTTGAATGTGTGCCAGAGCAAATCCCTCACGTATCTTAAACCACAGAGATGGCCAAGAACTCGCTTTGCTCAGAATAAGGTTTTACCCAACCGCGCCACTGCTGCAAGAAAAGCTTTCTGGGCTGTTAACATTTAACATCCCCTGTTAGCTGGATGCTTGACCCATCTATTTTCTGGAGGTAGAGTCAGCCTGAGTTTGCAATTTGGGTTTAATTCCTTGGGAAATTTTAATTTGGGAAATTCTTCAAAGCCCATGCTGTCAAACGTCCCCTCGCCCAGGCTTGACAGCAGCCAGCTTTGAATCAACCCTTGCATGTGGGATGTCCCTCTGTAAGCACAAGTGCCGCTGATCTGGGCTTGGGGTGCCACGTAAACAGGGAAAAAAAAAAAAGCTGGAAGAGGCTCGGAAGCCTTGCGGGGAGCGGCCGGGCTGAGTCGCATCCAGCTGGGCGACTCGAGGAGCGCGAGGGAGGAATTAAGAGAATCATTCAGTTGGAAGGGACCTGCAGGCATCATCTAGTCCAACTGCCTGATCACTTGAGGGCTGAATTGTTTCCTAGAAACCAGCTTTCTTTTATTTAAAGTTTTTTTTTTTTTATTCCAATAATTGTGCTCTGTCTACACAGTAAGCTGATGCAATATCTTTTTGGAGAGGGGCAGGGGAAAACTAGAATCATAGACTGGTTTGGGTGGGAAGGGACATTTCAAGGTCATCTGGTCCCACCCCCCTGCAGGGAGCAGGGCCATCTGCAGCTAGAGCAGGGTGCTCAGAGCCCCGGGCAACCTCCCCTGGGATGGTGCCAGGGATGGGGCAGCCTGGGCCAGGCTCTCAACACCCTTGGGGTAAAACATTTCTTCCTTTTAGCTCATCTAAATCTCCTTCTTTTTGTTTCAAACCATCCCCCCCCTTGTCCCGTTACAACAGGCCCCAGATAGAAATGAAATTGTCTACTTGTCACATTACCTATAGGAAATATAAGACATTCTTTGCAGCTTTTATAGCTCACGGGAGGGTTATCCTGAGCTGAAAAGGCTGTGGGTGTGAGTTGAGTCACCCTGCGATGGAATCGCACCTGCAACCTGCGTTGCTCAGCACATCAAAGCAAGATGTATCCGAAGCTGCTTTTTCACAATGTTCTCCCCTGAGAGCATCCCTCTCCTGAAGCCCTGCCTCATCTCTGTGTTCCTGTGATTACAGGGGTGACGAGGCCCTTGCAGGCCCCTTCTCCAAGGGTTTTCAGGTCCTTTCCCAGCAGCTGAGCTCCTGCACTTTGCTGCAAGCCTGCGGTTGAATTTCTAACCCTGGCTGGCTGTTACTCGCAGAAGTTGGTACTAAAATTCCATCAGCATTGGGTGGAAATTGAAACGGACTTTTTCTACTGATAGCTTTTGTTTTGTTAGGGTCAAAAGATCTGCTCCAGCTGCGAAGCTGATGGGTAGAAACCCTGGAACCAGCTACAGAGCCTGTTGGAACTGTGTCTGACAGGGGTGATGGCTGATGGTGGAGCAGCCGCTGCTTCTGCAAGCGCTGGTCTTGAGCAAAGCTCTTTGTGTGACACACGGCACAGAGCTGTAAGTACCTGGTATTATTCGTTCAATCAGCTGCAACTTAAAGGGCCTTGCAAATATTTCATACTGGGTGCAATGCTGCTAGTACCTAGCGCTGCATTTTACTGCGCTTTAACTCGAATTAAGTGATGCTCCTGTCTTCAGAAAGCTGCAGAAGGGCTGCCGAGTTACGGATGTCTTCTGCAGAACCAAGAAGTTCAGTGAGTAACAACTGGATAAAGGATGTTTCTGATGATTGATTTGAATCCTGACAAGATCACAGAGATAAAAGCTCATCTGAGCTTCTGGCAATTGCATTACCCTTCTGCTGGTGTGTACCAGACCCGATGCTTTATGTACCAGACCCGATGCTTTATGTACCAGACCTCCCTTGCATTAGCGTGAGGACCCCCGTGGGCTCTACGCCCACGCTCTTTGGGAACACGGAGAAGGCAGGACCCATCCCTGGGATGCAGAATTCCTCTTCTAAGGTTATGCCTTCCAGGCAGCACCTCAGAAGCTGCGGTAAGTTCGTGCTGATTTCATTTCATGATGCTTTTCTGGGAATGCAGCCGGGATGGCACAGGAAGCCGAGGCGCAGCAGTGACCACTGCCTGCGCGCTCAGCTCCGGCTGCTCTTCAACCACAACCTTATCGCACGCTTCTATCTGAGGGAGGTCTCTCTCAGCTTATCACACCTCTTGCTTGCTTATTTTCTAGCTAATATGCTTTCCTTCATAACTAGTCAAAAACTAAAAAATGCTGGTTAACCCTCTCCCCTCACCAGCTGCGTTCTTCAGTAAGGGATCGTGAGTGGCTCTGATCCGTGTAGCGCGTCCTGCCAACCAAAAATGGAGCAAAAAGGTAAGTTTATTTCTATGTTATAATTTAAAGGTGGCGAGATACACCCAGGAGCCTTCTGGCCTCTAAGAGAACAGTTTGCATCTGTGGCTCTAACTGGATATTTTTTTTTCACCAAGTTATTTGAAGTATGCCGTTGTTTGAAGGTCATATGTAAGTTGAGGAAGAGCAGCCATCATTTCGATGCGTTTGAAATTGCAAGCAGGTTCTGGGGCAGGAGACTGTGGCTTCTGAAGGATAATGTGTCTGGATTTATGGCAAGTGGGTGGAAATTACCTGCACCCAAAGGTGTGGGTTAGTGCTGACTCGGTAGCGAGTTCGGAAGGATGAGCCTCGGGCTCATCAGAAAGAGGGATTGCTGGGAGCCCAGGTCAGGAGATAACATGGGCGATGCTTTCAGAGATAGCTGAGAGGAAGGGAGGCAGGGACGGGACTTTCCCATTATTTTGGGTTTATTTAGTTGCTCATGGGAGGTGGATAAGCTGCACTTAGTCAGGGAGGTCCCGGCTGAGTTTTGTCTGGCACCAAAAGTTTAGACCCTGTCATGGGGGTGGAGTTAGGGACATATAAGTAATAAAAATTAACCCCCCCTGCGTGTGAAGCGTACCACAGATGAAATAGCCTTCAAGACACGAGAGCCCAGTCAGTGCTCATGGAAGTTGTTAGAATGAAGATTGTTCTACTGCCAAGAATATCAGATCCAGATTGCTCCTTTTTTTTCCCCCATTGCCTTTGAGACTCAGAGTGCTGTATTTAAAAAGCTTCAAAGTCTGGGTGAAGATTCAAATAACTTGGAAAAATGGATAGAGAGGATTTGGGTTGGTGCAGGATTGTTTCTGACTGAGTTTCTGTAGATCTCAAGTCTTTGGGAAATAAATCCTTCTGTACCTTTTATGTAAGGTTACTGTCAGTGGCTTCTTGTCCATGGATCACTGATGGGCTGTTAGCTCAAACAATTTAGTACTTGCCAATTCTTCTATTGACTTTTTCTTCAGTATGGTATTTTAAAAATGATTTTTCCAGTCCATCCCACAGGTAGTGCTATTATTATTAGAAGAGCCAGTGGCTTCTTTAAATAAGAACATTTTCATTGCCTACTACATCTCACGGCAGTCGTGGCTGAAGGATGTGGCTAACAGCTCTGCCTATATTTAAAAAAAAAAAAAAAGCTTAAAATATTTCAGCTATAATGAACAGGTATTGAACCCTCAGTACCTGTTGTATTTCCCCACTCTGTGATAAATAATTTACGTGCTGGAGTTACCTGACTGTTTCCTTTGGGTAAAGGAATAGACTTGTGTGAGTCTCGTCTCCAGTATCACCGGGAGCAGGAGGGCTCTGAGAAGCCAGTTCAGATTGCTGGATAGCATCAATTAATCACCCTAAATTATGCCTCTGCCTGGAGAAGCCTTGGCATAAAAACTCTGACCCAGGTTATACTTGATCTTGAAAAAACTTTGCCCAGCTTTGGTTGTTTGATCAAGATACCCACTGCCACAGCATCTATTAAGACCTCAGAGTATTAATTTTTCTGCTTGTTTTCTTGGTTGATTCACGCTGTAGAAGCAGGAGGAATAGCTGAGTATGGCCCTGATCTTGAGGAGGTTGTGGATGACTTGAGACTTGTCAGGAATGGCCTCACCGTAGGGAGCGGTGAACCTCTTGCAAACCTTTCTGATAGCCAACACGTGAGCTGTGTGGTTGAACCAGTGCAAACTATGGGCAGGCTCTTGCCTGCTTTGCTTACTTGATTTTTTTGAAGCAAGGTGAGCAGACTGAAAGTAATGGAAGGTGCAGTGGTCCTGCTAAGTGCCACGCTTTGTGAGGTTCATCCAGCAGACGTTGGAAGTGGTTGAGTTACCATCTGCACCGAGATTCTGATTTATCAGAACAAGAAAGTTGTGGTGTTACCTGTTTCCAGTTAAAACCTCCTGTGGTGTTTGCTGGGCATGATGTTCCGCTCTCCTTTCACTGCCCTTTCTCATGGTTGTAAGGGTTGGTGATGCCAGGTAGGAGGTGTCCATGTGTGGACAGGGAGGGAACCTCTGGGTTGATGCCCCACTGTCCGTGGACACCCGATGAGCACGCTGGGGATGATAGGGGTGTGATGTTGTGTCCCACTGGAATCCCAAACCATTGTGTCCAGCTTGTCATATGGGGGGATATCAGCAGGGCTTCCACCTGAACACCAGAAACTTCTCCTGTGAGCTCTGGAAAGCAGATGGTGATGAAACAGAATGTGAAACTGTAAGTAAGCAGCAAGATCACCTGACGTGTCTCCTTTGCAATTGTCACAAGTACCTTGTTAGTTTACGAGCTGAGGTTAAATTATTGAGTGTTTTATCTGTAAGCTTTGTGTCATGAGCTATGAGCTGGGTTGTCACCGCTTTCCCTGTTGGGACTCTCAGAGCTTTGTGTAGCCATGGTGGGCTACGAGCAGAATCAAGGCCCAGTTTTCAGAAAGAGTCTTTTTCGTCACACAAATAATTTGAGAACATGAGGAAGAAAACTGGGTAAACAAACTTTGACTACCGTGATCTGGAGTTACTCGGGTCACGGGCTGGCTCCACTTCTTCCTGTGGAAGGGAAAGGTGTGTACAGGAAACGTGCGTGGGAAACGCTGTAAATGCAAAATAAATGCATTCATGAAGCTGGTGAGGAAAATGCCACTGCCTACCTCGTTCGAGTGGTCAAGAGTTAAGTCTGAGTTGGTTTCCTTTTTTGCATTTGCTTGGGCTGCAAGTAGGTGTGCTGAAAAGTACCTGTCTCTACGGGGGTAACGACCTGGAGTTACCAGTGGGTATAGTAGGAGTTAGAGTGGGTGGTTGGGGCTTTTTTCCCCTCTTTATGAACTTAAAAAAACCCAAATATGAATCAAACTGGAGGTGCCACAGGACTTTCTGATCTGGTCAATGGGATACCACAGTTTCCAAGGTGAACCCAAGTACCATGTGCAGAATTTTAAAAGTTAAACTGAATCACATTAAAGTTAATACCTTGGAGGAGCTGCTGGTGTAGGCTGGGTGCTCAGCAAAAACCAAACCATCTCAGCAAACCTTGACCACAGGAGGTGATAAGAAGTTCTCTACTAAGAACTCCTTAAAACCATGGACTCCTGCAGCATAAATGTCTTTCCGATGATAACGCTCCTCTCCTCTCCACCATGCCTCTTCATACACCAACTGGTTCAGTGAGATTTTGTAAGTATGAATCAGCGCTTAAGGTGTGTGTTTGAACAGGTCAGCTCCAGAAAGCCTTGTGGTTTGATCTCTTCCTTCTCGTGGGGTTGGACAGGAGCCCCTGTGTGCATCAGTAGGGGATGTGAAGCTAAACTGTGCTCATCTCTAGGGGTTGTGACACTAAACAAAGTGCTCTTCAGTTGCTTTTTGTTTTTTTAAACTGGGCTGTTCTTCAAACAGCTGGGCTGGGTGGGTGAGGGAGCTGCATGCCCTCAGGTAAAACCCTGGGACTAAGGTAAAATCATAGATAAGTAACATTAAACAGTGGCTTCATGAGTGAAAACCATTGGAAGATACCCAGTTTAACATTAAACAGTGGCTTCGTGAGTGAAAATTATTGAAAGATAATCCAGTTTAAAACTGGTTTGGTTTAAGCCTGGTGCTTTTTAAAGTCTTCTGGAAGGTTGAATGGTGGGGCTGAGTGGGAAGGGAGCAAATTCAGGTATTACTCAGCAGCTGCTCCTGGTGGAAGGTCAGTAGCTGGTTGCATTTACGGTACGTGCTGTGAATAATCCACGCGCAGTAATTCAGCAGGTTGGCTTCTTCAGGTGGGTCCCATCCTTTCCTGCACAACCACAGAAACTCATCCTCTACCTGTCTGTTTGGACAGGGTGCTTCAGAACCCTGCTGCCATCCAAATCGTGTTGGGACTTCAGATGTTTGGGTGGGCCTTGAGCATTGCCAGTTGATCATTTCATGTTAGCTCCCAAAGATCACTGTGATGTGGGTCTTTCCAAAGTGCTCATCTTGCATGAGATGCAGAAAGGTGCAGGTGGCTAAACCGAGACCCATACCGACCCAGCTCTACCACCATTTTAACCTGGAGGTGTCCCATGGTTCGGGGCCTTCTGAGCATGCTAGAAAGCTACTTAAGTTTGGACTGAAGCATGAAAAAGGGACAGGTTACTTTTCTCCACGTGATTTATAAATGTCGTCTCTTTCTCTCTCCTCCCACCTTCTAGTCAGCTGCAAAACTCAATTCCGCCATCGCCCTCTAGACTGGGTATTGTTTAGTGATTAAGTAACTACGGGAAACTATGGATTATACCTGGATTTACATCTGTGATAAATCCTACTGTCGTTACAAGCCATTTCCATGATTCTTAGTGACCTAACACAAATCCTTGTCCAGACCCCACAGACATCAGCTAGGCTGTGAGCACAAGGGTGCTGCTCAGCATGTTCGGCAGCAGCAAAGGTCTAAGCACCAAGATAAGATTTATCTTGCAAACAGGTGGTTAGTTTGAAGACCCTTTGGTGACTCCCATCATCTTTTATCACAGGGTTTTCAAATTCCTGACTCAGCCTCTTGAAGAGCTTTGATCTTTAACCGATACCAGCTAGACTCATTATGGTACATACCAGTTCTCTTGTAGCTCAGTTTTAAGGCAAACTATGCTTTTGTCTTTATTTAGAGCAGTCTGGGTTCCCCCATCCTCTCTAAGTCTTGAGGACACAATCCGTGGAGTCCGTGGTGCCTGCACATCCCACTCTATCACTGCTGCCTGCACGCACAGAAACAGGCATCAAGCAAGCAACCCTTGGGAGACCCATCATCCGCCACCTCTTACATCTGATATCTTGGTCGTGTTGCTGCAGACTGGGAGCACTGGTGTTGCTGTGACCACAATTGCTCTTTCCCCACTGGTTTGTGATAGTCTGCATTTTTCAAAACACGTTTTCCCTTTCACGTCTCTGCCTCAGACCTGGCTGTTGTGCAAAGGTACAAACACGTACCAGAAAAACCAGCATCCGGCACATCTGGTTTGTGCGGATGTGCGCAGCGCTAAGCGAGGTCTCGTGCAAGGAACACGGTGCTCTGTGTCTTTCCTAAAGCCTGCGATCCAGCGTCGCTGTGGATCCAGTCATGCACTCTATTAAATGCTTTATATGGGAAAGACTGGGAAAACTCAGAGCAGAAGAACTTTGTTAAAGCTGGGAGAAGATACTGCGGCTGAAGCGGCTGGGACATGAAACCTGGAGGTTCATTTGGTCAGGTTCATGTTACAGCTCATCGTAAAGCAGCAGAATTTGGAAGTGAGGATTGTAGTGCTGAGGGGCTGTCGGGTGTTAAAGCAGCTGGTGGGAACAGTGGGAGTCAGGTCTCTTTAGGAAAAGAGGAAACACTGGGGAAAAAACTCCTTTGCTGAAAAGCTTGTCAAGGGCTGGCCCAGGCTGCCCAGGGAGGTGATGGAGTCCCCGTCCCTGAAGGTATTTAAGAGACACATAGATGAGGTGCTGAGGGCCATGGTTTAGCGGTGCCCTGGCAATGCTGGGTTAATGGTTGGGCTCAGCCTCTTAAAGGTCCCTTCCAACCTAAACGATTCAATGATTCTACGATTCTCCCATCCCCAGGGGCTGCTCTGCAGGGTTGCGCTGCATCCCGTAGATCCCCACGGAATGTCCCCACCCTCCAGCCAACCCGCAGCACCAGCCTGCGGGAACCCTGCCCTGGCCCCAGTCCCTGCAGCGTTTGAGTGGTCTCAGGGTTGGCTTCCAAGCCTTGCTGCCTATCCTCAGGTGATGTAATGACGTTACTCCTTCGATAGCCGTGCACGATGTAAATGACGACGCTTGGCTGTGCTCGTTACACAAAGTTTTATTTGCTGCGTACGGTTCTAATCCAGCTCCTTGCATTGCCAGTTAGGACAGGCTCTGATTTGTACGAGGCTTTTCTCCCCTGCCTTCCCACTCGCCCTGCCCGCTGCCCGGGAGGCTCTGCCTGTGGTGTTTCCAGGGGTCGGGGCAGCTGCAGTTGCCGTTCAGGTACAAATCCAGCTCACTTCTCATGATGTTGCAGTGGTTGCCCCACCTCATGTTGACCCATTTCAGGAAATCTTCCAGGCCCTTTTTAAAGTCTGAGAAATCTGTTTTTTTCTCGTCGGAGCAATTTGTCTCCGTGTCTGAGGGTTTCTAAGGGAAAAGAGGAGGTGCTGATGCGTGAGCTATGGAGGAATTCCAGCCAAAAGCCTCGTGCTGTCCGTGGCTCCCGCAGCTCGCTGTGGTGGAGGGGGAAGGCAGCTGGCTGCCCTGCCCTTCACCAGCCCCACAGCATCTCACCCAGTTCCTACAGATCCTTATCAAACCAGACCTTGCTCTCTGCTTTGTACTTTCATGGTACTGAAGATTTTCCTGGGATTTTTGTGTGTGTGTGTGTGTGTGTGTGTGGAGTTATCTGCCAAACTAGAAGAAAAGCCAGGTCAAAATGGTTTTTGTGTTCAAAAGGCAGATGTCTTTCTCTCTAGTGTTCCTGGTCTGTACCTTGTCTGCTCTTAATTGTTCTGCTTTTCCTGAAAGAGAAGCTGTACGAGTCATTATTAATTGCACCTAATAAATAATCTTCATTACTGCTGGTCTAAATGAACCAAATGAATGAAATCCATATAAGAATGAATTTGTGCAACGTAAGCAAACCTCAATATCCTTCCTTGAGCCTGCAGCTGGTCCAAAAATAAAAAAGAGGAACAATGTATTTGCTAACAAATCTCAATGTTTTGAATTAGAAATTGTCAAAAAAGTGAGGAAGGAAATGAAGTGATGGGTGAAGTCTTAACAGAATAACTTCCACTGGTGTTTCTTTAATTACTACCTTTGGGGAAACGAACTTTCAGGGAAGCTTGGTGGGTTTTTTTAGATCACAAGGGCAGCCCCTGGTGTTTTCTCAGCGTAGCTGTAGATTCATTTAAAGACTGAAGCCTTGTCCTCTGCAAGGATGAAGGCAAAGGCATTGGTGGAGCCTTTGGAGCTGGAGATGTGACCTTGGCTTTCCAGCTGCCTGGTCTCTTGGCATGTGTCTGTGTGAGCTACCAGGCATTTGGACAAAATCACCCAGTGTAGAAAACCTGGATGAGGGGATAATTTCAAGAAAGAACTTGAAACTCACATAGGAAAAGCTTACCTTCAAAAAGGAGCACTTTTCTTCTAGCTTTCTCAGGTCTTTTTCAACTATCTTCATACACTTGCACGTGTGGATCTTTTCCAGTTCACTAATAAACTTTTGGGTGTTATAATGTGCACAGCTTTGCTTCTAGGAGGAAAAGTAAATAGTGTTCTAGTTTGCAATCAGAAAGCTTTTACTTTCTTAAAAGAACTGTTGCTAAATCATATTGAATATGCTCACTGTTATTTTTCTGTGGAAACCTTAACTTCTTTTATCTGATTTCTTTTTTATACCTTCTTCTAAGAAGTCACATTATGAGGACAGTTTTCATAATTGCTATAACCAGAAACTGTGCCATAGAAACAGTTCTGTTCCTGTCAACAGTGAACGTGACAGCAATTGGAATTTGATTCGGTCCCATCCAAATCCGAGAGGGATTTGGTTTCTGCCTTTGCCTTGGCAGCAGGACACAGAGAGAGCTGCTGTAGCTGTGTCTCTCGATATTGCCCATCAGTTGGAGACCAGGCTTTACAATCACCGACCAGTGTCACGGGAAAAGCATGAAAAAGAACTGATAAACCCATTCATCTTTGCAATGGGAACGGGTTGTGAGCCACACTGCTGGCACCTTTTAAACATCAGACATCACATTGGTGTTTGGGAGAGCAAAAGGAGCACGCTTGCCTCGGGGTGGGCAGGAACAAAGCGAAGCCCTGAGCTCCCCAGTTGGCAGTCCCACCTTGGCCACTGTCTTACGTCCTGCCTTTGAGTGTCCTCAGCTCTCCTATACCACAGGCTATGCTTTAAGTTCCCTTTGGAGACTCTGATAATAGCAGAACAGGAAAAATGAGTTTCTTACCTTTATGTGAAGCGGTTTTAAGAGGTCCACCTGGAAACGATAGAAATCCATTAGTCACAAAGTGGAAGTCATCTCAAAAAGCAAATCTGGGGTGGGGGAGGTGGAAAACAGTTTACATTTATGGTCTCTTTTTCAGCTTCGAGTAAGCAAAGCATTTCATCGATGACTGTAAATAGATTCTTGTTCTGCAGATGTGGTGTTTCCTTCAGGGGTAGAAAGTACGTGGACACTCCGGAGCTAAAGAGCAAGAAGAACAAGTGAAGATACATTTTAAAGGTGTTGTATTTGGGAGCTCAGACCTTTTAATCTGCAGTGGGCTCCGAGTTCAAGCTCGCCTCTCTTGGCAGAGGCTAAGCTCACTTATATACAGAGGGTGAGTAAGTGCAGGATGTGATTACTATCTTATCTCATTCGTAAATCATTAAAGTAGGAAAGAGTCAATAACTTGAGCTGCCAAATTAGCACCATATCTGATTTGAGAATCATCTATGATGAATGTTTTGGTAAACTTCCTAAAGCCTCTAACTCTAGAGCAACACTCCGATGCAAGCGAGAGCAACGTGCAAGGGCACCGATGAAGTACAAGATACAGTGAAAGAAGAATGTAATAATAGCTGAGGAAATGATTGCCTTTGTAGTAACAGGGCCATGAAGCTGATTGCTTCCCCCTCAGATAAGAATACATCCTATATTGGTGTAGATTATTGCAGTTTTAAGGTTTCAGCACCTCTGGAGCTAATATCAGCTGAGGATGGAGCCTATAGGACCTAAGCCATTGTCTGCATCTCTACAAGGTGACTTGGGAGGGCAGGGAGGAGCAGAGGGGTGCACACACTCCTTTTCTAGGGCAAATATCTTTTCTTTAACCTGGAAACAAAAGGCTGTTTGTTCGTGGTAATTAGTAAGTGTGAGGGCTTCCTACCCTGATGTGATTAATTGTTCTGAGAGTGTTGTGCAAGTCTCCAATCTCTGGCGACAAGTGCAGCTTCTCCAGGGGAAACAGTTGGTCTGTTAATGACAGTGGGGCCCATATATAGCCCTTCACAAAGGTAACGAGGTGCCTTGTGTTACCTGAGTGTGCACAGAGTGAGTGGGGAGAAGGGCTGGAAGGACAGTGGTGCATTGTGCGGGTCAGGGGTGCTCTAGGGTGAGAGCCTGGTGTGCCCGCAGAAGAGGAGCCAGGTTTTCCCCAGCTGGCAGAGGACTGTCCCCAGCACAGTCAGCTAAGAGCAGAGTGAATATGCATGGCAGTTCCCTTTCAGATAGCTCTGGGTTTGAAGAGAGAGATTGCCAGAACGTTTCCAGAGTCAGGGCTTCGATAACTTTATGATGATGCAGCTCTAAAGAAAATTTTAAAAAGCCTGATTTATTCCAAGACAGGTGCTAATTAATATTGCAGCTAATAAAAGAGGTGGCATCGAGGGATCTCTCGGGGAGGAATTCTCTCTGGCCACCGTAAGAGGGAAATCTCTAATTGTCAGTGTTAGTGCCAGCAGCCCCTGGCAGCGCAGCGGGAGGTTTTGTAACCTGCCCTTGTGGCCTCCCCTTGCCCTTTGCTCCATAACAGCTCCAGCAGACAGCAGCTCTGAGGAGCAGCCCGTATGGTGCCAGGAGAAACATGCTTGGCAAGAGCTGCTTGGAAAGGGTTAGCGAAGAGCCAGACCCTCAGCTGGAGCACATCAGCTTCAGTATCCCTGCTCCTCACCTCCGGAGGTGGGAGAAGAGGGGGCAGGACACTGTCTCCTTTACCCATTCCCATTTCTGCCTGGACAGTTTTCCCCGGGGGCTAAACAACCATCTTACTCTGTATGAGGATTTAGTAACCAGATGCAAACCACCCTGTAGGCTGTAAGCTCCTCTAAGCCATTAGGCAAATATTGACACCCCCTAAATCTATTTATCGAACCATTTCCATACCCTTCGGAACAACATTGCTCCTTTTTATCCTCACCCACCTGGAAAACACACCCAGGCCTAATGTCAAATAGCTTTCAAACTGCTGGAGCGGAGCAGCAAGATGTTATCAAGAGGCTGAAGCTTACAGAAAGCAGCTCGCTGGGCTGTGCACAGGATGCCTCTCAGTGATGCTGCAGGGGCTGGGTGTCGGTACCAAGTCCTTGCACCGTGTGCTGACTCCTCCTGCTCACAGCCAGCAACTTCTGAGCTGCTTTAGCCCTCACACGGTGGCAGCTGAGCTCTTCTGCTTTTACCTTTTTCTGTCACGAAGGGCAGGAATCTGCTGTACTTTATTGAAACCCTTCTGATGTACAGCCTTTTGCTAGCAGGAAGGTGTTGGATAGCAAAGATCCTACGAACAGGGCTGCTCGTGTTTGTCACCAGCTGAAGAGTTTCCAAGGGTGTTGGCAGAGGGGGTTTTGAGAGGCTGGGATAAGCAAACGCACAGAAATTCCCCTGAGGTGGAGAAAATTAATGGGCATTAAAACTGGGAGTCTGTCCAAGGCAGGCATGCCTTTCTCAGAGGGGCTGGCTGGGGTGCTGTGGGTGAACCCAGGGCACACCAAGCCCTTTTCCAGGTTTGTTCAGAACACACCTCGCCTGGAATCTTCATTCACCTTCCTATGACACATCTGAGCTCTTGGGAGCAAGAGCGAGAAAAGTTGGTTAGAAGCCCGAGTAACACATGGAGAGCCTGTCATCTCCTCCCCGCTCCTCTGGCTCTTGCCAAGGGTCCTGTGGCACTGGAGGGACGTGCAGCAGGCAAGAGCTGCCACCTAGAGAACAGCCACTGCTAGCTGCAGACAGAGCTGGGTTTTCTCCTTTTCAGAGGAGAGGCCCTTGCCCGATGGCAGCGCGGGCTGAGGATGTGCAGGACCTGGGGCCAGGTGAGCTCCTGCTCGGGGATTTACCCCAGCCCCAGAGCTGGAGGAGGTCCCTGGGGGAGACAACGTGGTTTGCAGTGACAGGAAATGTATCTGTATTTGTGTTCGAGGCAGGGCTAGGGAAGGTGGTGTCTGGGGTGTGTGTATCTGCTGTTCTCCACCCACCCAGCAGCGATGGCAGTGGGTTCTCTACGGGAACCGTTTCCAACCTGCCTTCCCCGCCTTGAGTAACGCTTCACAGCATCTCCCTCTCTACTCGTGGCCCACTACTCTACTCTTTCTTTACCAAAAGCATTGTTTTCTTCCCCTCAGGGGTTGTCAAGCCCTGGAAGAGGCTGCCCAAGGCAGTGGCGGAGTCTCCATGATCCCTGAAGAGCTTTCCCAGCCATGGAGCTGTGGTGCTGAGGGACAGGGGGCAGTGGTGCCCTGGCAGCGCTGAGTTGCAACCTAAACAAGTCTATGATTCTATGACTCTGTCTCTCAGAAGAAGAAACTTGCTTTGGAAGCAAGCTGAGCCACTTGCCATGCTCTCCCCTCCCATCCCACAGGGTCACGGCTCCTTCCCTAGCAGAGTTTTCCTCCTTGGAAGGTTGTTGCTGCTCCTTTTTTTTTTTGCACCCAATTCCAAACAAGAGAGTGGCTTTGGATGCAATACATGGATTTGTGATCCAGTTCTCCAAAGAGCTTTCAGCCTTTGAGCTGGATGCCAATAACTACCCTTTAAAACCAGCTTTTCAGGAGGCTGTGTGCCAGTCTTGGGGGATGGGATTAGAACACAGGATCAGAGAATAAGAGAAGGGTTTGTGTTGGAAGGGACCTTTCGAGGTCACCTAATGCCACCCCCCTGCAGGTAGCAGGGCCATCTGCAGCTAGAGCAGGGTGCTCAGAGCCCCGGGCAACCTCCCCTGGGATGGTGCCAGGGATGGGGCAGCCACCACCTCTCTGGGCAGCCTGGCACAGGCTCTCCCCACCCTCAGCACCAACAATTTCTTCCTTCTCTCCATTTTAAATCTCCCTCTTTTAGTTTAAACCCATCACCCCTTGTCCTGTTCCAACAAGCCCTGCTCAAAAGTCTGTCCCCATCTTTCTGACAGGCCACTCGAAGTCCTGAAAGGAACCAAGAAATTCTCCCTGGAGCCTTCTCCTCTGCAGGCTGAAGCCCCGCAGCTCTCCCAGCCTGGCTCCCAGCAGAGGGGTTCCAGCCCTCCCAGCATTGCTCTGGCCCCACTCCGTGTCTTTCTTGTGCATCCCCCCGTGTCTCTGATGAGATTGGCCCGATGAGCCCTGCGTGTCCCGTCCTAAAGCACAGAGAGCCCCGGTCTCACCCACTCCCAGGATGAGCTGCTTTGACCTAAAGCCACTAGCAATGTCGAACCTCCCTCTCTATGGTTTTGTAGGTATTGGTTAATGCTTTGTTCTGAGCTGTTTGGAGGGGGCAGGGTTATGATGACTGCACCTACTGCTGGGGTTTTTTTTTTTCCTATCCACACGCTGCCTGTGTCTGCCTTCCCCCGCCCTCAAGAAACTCCTCTTCAGGTGTTACTAAAATTCTAGCTAATTTTCCAGACACGTTAATTGCCTTTAGCAACCCCAGCAGGTGCCAGCATGGATTTCCCTGCCTTTTCCAGCCAGCCTTTCCTGCAGGCAGCGTGGTGTTCGGGGGATCCCACAGGCACACCGTGGCTTGCACGAGCTCTGCTCTCTGCTAAATTCTCCATGAATCATGGTATTGAGGGAGTTTTTTTTTTTCCAGGTGCTCAGTGGTGCTTGTGAAGGTAAATGACGGTGATGGGCCAGGCTAGAGTGAAATTCCACTGGGAGAATCCCCTTGGAAGGGAAGGGACGTGCCCAACAACCCTGATGGTCCATGTAGGAGTCTAGCCCTGCTCTCCCATCCCAGCCCCGGATAGGATTTTTGTGGCTGGTTGCTGAATGTTTGCGTTCTTCTGTACAGGAGAATCCTCCTGAAATCAGGATCTCCAACCAGGTGGGAACTGGGAGATGCTCCTGGGAGATGTTCACTGTGAAGTGAGAGCAAAGAAATCCTGCCTCACTCTTGAAGTGCTGCTTTTACCCAAATGTGAAAGCAGAAGTGGTCTTAGGAGGTTCTGGGCAACATGGTGCCCCTCTACACAGAAGTGTCAATCATCTATGGGCTTAGAACCTCCCCTTAAACTGTCAAAACCTCACCAGTAGAAGACCCTGTTTCACAGAACCATGGAATGGTTTGGGTTGGAAGGGAACGTAAAGATCATCTTCTTCCAACCCTCCTGCCATGGGCAGGGACACCTCCCACCAGACCAGGTTCTGGTCTATCAATCTCTTTTTTTTTTAGACAGAATATTCCTTAAACCAGTGTAAACCATAGCCTAATAATAATAATAATACAGCTACACCTTTGTGGAAGACATTTATTTTGCATAGTTTCTGTTAGAGTTTGGCTACGTTTCACAGAGCTCCACGTACAAATTCCCCAACTATTTAACGGTGACAAAATACAAATATCTGGGGTGTGTTGGCAGGATGTGTCTGTAAGGAGAGCAGCCGTGCTTCCACAATTTCCACTTCACATTTTTAGCATCTTAAAGTGATTGTCCCCATGGTGGTAGCACGGTAACGTTCTTCAGTGAACGAAGTACATATGCATGATTTAGAAAGTGAGACTTGTGTCCTTTTGCAAGCCTCTCCTCTGAAAATACCCTCAGCCTCCTACAGAGACGTGAAACTGCTCTGAAGGCAGCTGGAAACTTCAGCTGCAGGAATGAAATGCTGAAGATGCCCGAGTGCGTTCAACACATTAAAATGTATCGCACAACGGCTTCATTTGGTTGGAAATAAAAGGAATATGGCATGCACCAGCCTCTTAGTCATCAGGTTTTGTTCAGGCAGTTTGTCCCCACTCATAAGACTCAGTGAAAGTCATTTTTGTTACTTTCAGTTTGCAAAGTTTTCAAGGTTTGCTAAGAATTTTTTTTTTTTCCCCTTGATAATTAATTATGAAGACCACAGAGGCTCTGAGGTTTGCTGAGGCTTTGACATCTTTGAGAACTACTGTTGGTCTTGTCTGGTGGTTGCTCAGGAGAGCTGAGGCCAGCAGCCTTCTGCCCATGCCATGGGTTGCATCCCCAGCTTAGAGGAAGATGAAGGTGCTGGGCAGCATCTCCTGCCTGGCAGTGATGGTCTCTGTCCCCATCTCACGGTGGCTTTGCACTTTGAGAGCACTCAGGTGCTGTAGAGCCAAGCCCTGGGGCTGTGGCTTGGGTGAGTGTGGTGGAGAAATAGTGTGACAGCAAACCCCAAACTGGATCCACAGGTCCTTTGGGGATCCCCCTCCTCACACACCGTTAAACAGCAGTTTTCTAAAGTAAATAATGACTGCATTTCTTCACCGTAAAAATAAATAACTTCAAGTTTCTACAAATAAATAAATAAATATGGATAGATAGGTGAATAAATAATAGCTCCCAATAACCTTGCTCGTTGGAGTAAGGATATGCAAATGAGGATGTGCAAAGCTCAGGTCTCCTGGCAGGCTGGACCAGGAGTGCTTCAAACTTCTTTGAAGACTGCGTTCGATGTTGTTACCTTCGAAAGGATGTTGTGATTCAGGAACCTTAATAAATATTCCAAATTACTGAAAAAATCTTCATCTTCCAGTGGCTCCCAGTCCTGTTCCTTGGGAGTAGAGGGAGAGGAGAAGAGTTACAAGAACAGAACCTGGTCACACGCGCTACATTCTGTTCCTTGGGTGTAGGTTTGGAGTTTTGGTTTGGTTTTAGTAATTAATTTGAAGACCATGAAGGCTCTGAGGAAGATGGTGGGGTAGGACAGCAAGTTGCAGCTAGAGCAGATGTCCCCCAGTGAGAGGTGCTGGGGCAGCAGCCTGGAGCTCTGGTCCCCATCTGCGCTGAGGTCCCATGCTGGACTTTCTCTTGGCCAGGAGACATCGGGAAGAGGTGAGCAGAGCCAAGAGGTGCCAGGGCCAAGTGACAGCTGCTGGCTGGAAACTGCTCCCACCAGCCACCCAGCTAAGAGGCAGCCACGTGCTTCGCTCAGGCACTTGTTCTCACTGCAACCAGGACAAACACCACAGTGTCTTTTAGAGTCATCTGAACAACATAAAACAGCGAGCAGAAAATCCAACCCAAACGTACCATCCTCCCGAAGCATGACTTGCTGGCATCCTGGAGTCTCTGCAGGTTCTGGGCTATTAGTCTCTCCTTTGACCTTTCTTTGCTGCTTTTTAAGACTTTGATAAATCCTTCCAGATAGGTGGTTACATTCTCTCCTGCCTCCATCATGTTGTTCTGGAATAACAAAGATAAGTCACCTCTGTCTTTTCCGTACCTTATTGCTTTGCCGGGCTGCGTTCAGTGGCTCAGGTTGTATCACGTTGGTGCAGTTAAAAATCCCCTCTGTGAGAAGCAATCTCATGCGATAACCTGAGGCCAATATTTTAGAGTAACTTTGGACACCTTAGCGAAGGCAACCAGCTCTGCAACCCAGAGTTTTCCCCCTGCTGAAAGCTGCCGTTACCTTCAAAAGCTGCAGAGTGAGACTCTGGAGGTGAAGAGGGGCTGGATCTGGCACCTTCTGCTTTTTAACTGCCTCCTTTGCAGCACAGGGGCACAGGAAGGCTGAGGAGCACCTCCAGCATCCTGCCCTGCTCTTGTCCTCTCCTGAGCCTCCCCCGTGAAGTGCCATTTCTGGCACTGGTTTCTACCACTGCTGGTACATTCAGGTAACCCTGGTTTATCTGGCACCGATCTTTAGACAGTATCTGTTTACATTCAGCATCTAAAGCCAGAATGGGCTCCCAGAGCCTGTCACCCTGCTTTCCAAGGGCAGAAAGGCACCTGCCTTCAGAAGATGATCAGTTCTGACTTTCTCCCCCGTGATGAGGCAGATAACCAGCGCTGGCTGGAAGCCAGCCTTTGTCCACTGCTCTGCTGAAGGCAGGAGTCCCGTGCTCTGGTTTTACAGGAGATAACTTTGCATTGATAACTGTGCAGGGAGGAGGATTTATCTCGCTGCCACCTCGAGGGAGCAGAGCCCTGCACATCACCTCTCCTCACAGCCCAGCCCAGCTCCCTCCAGCACAGCGCTGCTGCCAAGCCCGTCAGCGACTTGGCGGCCACCTAAGACCTATCTTCAGAGCGCAGGAGACTGCAGGCATCCCGAACGGGGCTTTGACTTTAGCTGCTTTCCCCTTCCGCCTCAGCAAGTGCCCCAGCCACGCCGCAAGCACGCAGCGCTGCCCTGCGAGCCCCGGAGCCACCTTACCAGCTGCGGGGTTTCGCCGACGCCCTGCCAAGAGATGGAGAAAAATCACGTTAGCGGCTTCCCCCGCCGGGCTCAGAGAGTCGGGCGCGGGGCGCAAAGGAAGCGGCACCACCTTAGCTCTTAGTGTCTCCATGAGATCGAGGGTTTCCAAGACGAGGGAGCTGCCGGGGCAGCCCCTTCCCGCGGCGGTGGGCACGGGGAGCGCCGGGCACAGTGCTGCCCAGGACAGCAGAACCCCAAGCAGGTGCAGCATGGTGCCCGAGGCGTCGCGCTCCCCTCCTTGGACTGGGTACGGGTTGGCTCCCGCCTGCCTTTTATACATGCTCTGTTGCAAGGAAGTGATTAATACCTCACCACAACTATGCCTGAACCGAAGGCGAGCAGTCACCTGTAGGATGGAAGCTGTTAGCTGCTGCTTATCAGATGGAGGAAACTACATGCTTCTAAAATAAGGGTTCCCCCCCCCTAAGTTCAGCAGGAACTACGTAGGTCAGATGTTTGAGCCCATGCTGATTCTAGATGCTGGAGCGTTTTTATGAACTGGTACTGCCTGAAGATTGGTGCAAGGTGAACCAGGGCTACCTGAATGTCTCTCAGATCTTTACAGATGCACTTACCCTACTTAATATTACAATTGCACTGAATAATGCTCTCATCTTTACTGGTTAATGCTGCTAGAATTGTAGAACAGTTCTGTCTGTAAGAGACCTTCAGGATCATCAATTCCAGCCTTACTCCTAGCCCTGTCAAAAACCACGACACTATCTCCCTACGTCCTGTCTTGTTCTGTGTGGTCTCCATAAGGAACCTCATGAATAACTCAGTGGTACCATGGGCACATAGAGATCACAAATCTGAGAGCCCTCCTGAGACCTTGCTGTGCCCATGCGAGCTCAGTGATGTGCCAGGGAGAGGGACCAGATGAAGGCTGCTGGGGCAGCTCCGAATCTCAGCGGGGACAGAAAAGCTACTGCTCTGCTCCTGTTTGAGGAGCATCTGCCCAGTTTTCATGTTCTCCTGAGAAGGCTGAAACCACTTGGCCATTATCTCTGTATACTTCATCTACAGGAAGTTTGGGTTATTGGAGTGCATCCCATTGGGGGTGATTCTGGCAGAATTGCTCCTCAAGCTCTGGGTGGGTCTGGGGTGGCCATGGTGGGTCCTGGGTGGGCAGAGAGCTGCTGGGGAGGAGAGTGTGGCTATCCACAGGCTCTGGTCCTGCTGCACAGCTCCTCTGCACTTGCACCAAGAGGAACAAAATCCGTGCCAGGATTATGCCTGCAGGACACGACTTCTTCACTATCCAGGAACACCAAATTTTTTGTTTATATGTCTTTGCTGTAATTTAAATTTTGCTATTTTAATTCTGCAGGAGTTTTACTATCTAATTAGCATTTGTTAAGGTGCATCGGGTTTTCCTACCCTTAAAACAACCCCAGTAGCTGTAGTGACTGGTTGGTTTGAGGTGTTCCTTCTCCCCTAAGGCAAAGGCAGGAGAACCACCCACTCATGTGCCTTCCAAGCTGATGAAAGGCCAGATGCTACTGTTCCTATGCTCACGTAGGCATTTTCCTACTGGTCCCTGAGCTGGTGTTTCACAGAAGAAGTTTTGTAACCCCAGCACTTTCCCTGCATTGCGTTCATTGCGTCAGAAGCCACCATCGTGTTATCAGGTCTTGGAGATGCTGCCAGGAACGTTCCTGCCCTGAGGAGCCGTTTTATTCAGTTCTCTGCTTTCAGTCATTTCACTAATGGTTTGGTGGCACCTTCTCTGCCTTTCCCCACAGCTCCACGTTCAGGAGCCTTTGCTGGATGAACTTCCCTGGGCGCAGGAGCCGGGAGCCGAGCAGACTGTGCTCCCTTGCCTATGTGCCCCAGCTCTGCTGGTGCAGGAACTGGGGTAGTTTTCCTGCCTTGTTGGAGTCACCCAGATATTCCCAATGTAATCAGTAGATCAGCCTTACTCCAGAATTGAGGTTAGACCACTGCATGTTACCTTGGTGAGGCAGCATCCTTCAGAATGGCATCTTTGCCTTGTGCCGTCAAAAGATTTGCACCACTTCAGCCAGATGGCAGGAGAAGGGTCACGAATACCTGTCACCGTGGTGCACAGATGGTCTCTTTTAAGACCCCCTGCCCTGTTCTTCTCTTTTCAATGAGTTCAGGCATAGTGTAGACCCTTCCAGTGACACCGTGCATTACGCACCCTGGGAAGCTGAACTGCACCTGAGGCTCAGATGCTCATCCCATCTCTGCTGCCTGTGCTGTGAATGGCTGGCTCAGGACTTTGGCATCCCCGGCACCACTGTGGCTGCTGGAGATCAAACAGAATAAATACAGGATGGTTAAAAGGAAGCGATGGATTGTATGTATGCCATGGGTGAGTGTACCTGCTGGTACCGTGTCTTGTAGCCAGGTTCAAATGCCCGGGAAGAATTTCTTCCCTTGGAAGAGGCAGTAGGAGTTAAGGCTGCAGCAAAACTTATTGGTGAGCATCAGGGGTTTTGCTTTTATCTCGAAACCATCTGAAGAAATGAGAGTCCCCGCAGAGAGGGCGGAAGGGAAAGGTGTGGGCAGGACGGACTTTTACTGCTGGAAAGAACAGAACTGTGAATTTGGGATTCCACCTTGTTCGCTTCATTCTTTTTATAGCTGCTAATGACATGCAAATGCATTCTTAGATTGCAGCCAGGGTGGAAAAGAAAGGGCTGATAAAATCAGAAAGGAAGATGGAACTTGCGGTACGCGCGTGTACGTACAATGATCAGTTGGTCTCTCACATGCTGACTCATTTGTAAATAGTCACTCAGAAATGAAACCGCCGTGACCACTCTGCTCCCCTCTTGGTCGGAGCAGCGCTGACCTTTCTTTCCTACTCGGCGCTCAGGGGATAGCTTCTGTGGGATGCTGAGATAGCAGGAGGGAGTTTCCAGCCAGGGCTTATGCAGCAGCACCTCCATCCAACAGGACCTCTGTCCAACTCCACCTCCATCCAACTCCACCTCTGTCCAACTCCACCTCCATCCAACTCCACCTCCACCGAAAAAATCCGAGGAGGATTTGTGCTGGTGAGATGTGCTGATATGATTCTACTCCCAGGCAGAGCCATCTGAAATACCCTTATCCTCGTCCGGCAACGAGTTAAATTAATGAGCAGAAAATGGCCTAGCCCATTAGGAATTAACTGAGAGCTTAGCAGAAAATTAACTGGGAAACTGAAAGGATAATATAAAATTAACAAAAAACTAACAGAAATGTTCATTTCTCTAAGCCTGGAGTGATGATGGGCTTCATTTTTATGAGCTGGGCTCTGCATATCTAGAGCAGAAACCCTGGTGAGAAGTCTCAGGATAGTGATGGTGCAAGGACCATTACCTCTGAGCAAAGTCCACTCCCTGAGAAGGATGTGCTGGAGAACTTCTGGTTCATCACCACGTGTGATCAGTGTAAGCCCCTGGGATGGCAGTTCAGCCAGCTGGAGCACTTCTCATGAGCCTTTCTGTCTCATTAGGGGGAAAGCAGGCAGTTTTGGAAGTAGCTGAGTAAAACAATCCTCTTGCTCTCATTCCTCTACGAGAAGATCAGTCGGCAGCCCCTTTCACTCCTCTGAACATCCTCCTCACGGTCGCATCAAGTTCTTGTCTACGCACTCTTGTGTAGCCTTAAAAACCCCACAGATTTTGTTTCTCCCCAGATACCTGCCCCTGCCACATTTCCAAAAGCAGCTGCACCTCTGGGCAGACCAAACCATCAGGCTGCTCAGCCACGATCGGCTCCCTCTTCCCCTCCTTGGCCTTTCTCTGTTTCTCTCCCGGTCTGAACTCACGTCGCAGGCGGGAGGCTGCAATGCTTTGCAGGCTCTGCGCGGCAGCGGCGATATCTTCTCGCCTGGGTACTGGAAGGAGTTAATCCGTATCGCGTCTCTGTGGTCTGCCTCTGCAGAAGGAAGGAAACCCAGCTTCTCTAGGCACTGTGCAGGGGGTAATTTTAAAAGCTGCTGAGACGGGGTAGATACTGAAATCCTCGTTGCTGGTGACTGTGCTCGGCCGGGGCATCTGCAGCAGATGTGCAGCTCTGCTCCCCAGCCCAAGCACATTCCTTTTGGGTTTCGTGCTCTGGCTGTGGTCACTGGTCCCCGGCCAGCTGTCTGGACAGTGGGCTGTCATCTCTGGAAAGTGGCCCTTGGAGCACGGGTCCAAGCCGGGCTAATGGAAGAGCAGAGGCTGCGCATTTTGAAACAGGCTCTGGGCACAGAAAGACTAATTAATCAAACGGCGTTCCCCATGGTTTGGTGACTGTAGCTACTTAAACAGAAAGACAACAAGGCCTGTGAGTCAGAGAGGCATGGCCCTCCTTCGCAGGACCAGGGGAGAACCGGACAGATGAATGAAATCAGAAATGAGTCCAGAGCCAGTTCATTCTGCACATCTCAACCTCCCGACCCCCTGCCCTCTGTTGCAACCCCTTTGAATTTTGAGGCTCTGCCGGGGTTTTTCTCTCTCTCTGATGAGGGTTAGCAGGGTCTGGATGCTTTAGGACTCATAGATTTCTTTTGGTAGGTACCCAGCTTTGGGAAAGCATTGAAAACCTTGCTTGCTCAGAGAGATGTCCTGGAGATCCACAGTGAGTTCCTTACCTTTCAGGCAAAATTACAGCTGAGAGGTGTTCTGGGGTTTGCTGTTAAATTCCAAGAAATGAGATGCCTGTGCTGTCACAGGAGGTTTCACAGGCAGCCTCTGCACCTCTGCAGCCCCAGGGACAGCAGGTTGGTGCACATGGGCCAACAAGGCGTTATCACACCCTCCTGTCCACCCCCCAGCCCTGGCAGCAGAGAAAATAAAATAGTCATCCCTATTTTTTTGAGAGAAATTATGTCTACAGCTTCTTCCCATCCATGGAGGGGGATTGGAAGACAGCTCAAGCATCTTGGACTTGAGTTTCTGTCCCCCCCTAGGGACCGTGCGTGCACCCCAGGAGCAGCTGTGGTCCCAGGTCTCTCATGTCTTCAAGCTGGTGCCTCTCCCATGCATGCGGTGGCTTTGGCAGCCGTCGGTGAGCACCCAAAGGAGCAGCTGGCAATATTGTTGGTGATTCACTGCCTTCCCAGCCACCCGTCTGAAACCCAGGGAGTCTGAGAGAAACACAGATGATCAATCCAAACAACCCTTCGTGGGTGTTTTCAAGCCTCACCCACTGACCTACTCAAATTTGTCTCCAGAGAGGGCAGTGGCCAGAAAGGGGGACAGTTTTTCAGTTGCAAGGACACCGCGTGTGAGTGGGGGGAAAAATGGGATCCAAACCCTGCAAAAGTGGGGTTGTGTTCTGCAGAAACTGGGAAGAGTTTGTGAATCCTGACAGGTGACTAATGAGACCTGAAGATGAAGAAGGAAATAAAATGACAACAGAAAATGAGTAATCAAATATTTCAAACAAGAAAACAGAGGAATTACCCTTGGAGAGTATCAACCCAGATTTAGCTGCTGATTCAGGTTGGTGGAGCTGAGGCTACCTTCGTCTGGCCACGATGTCATCGCCATCCCCTATACACAGGGGGGGTCAGGAGAGCGATGCCATGACTGGTCTCCATCCCTCTCCCCCTTAGGGCTATGGAATGGTGGCAACAGAAGCGGTGCTCCACTGGGAGGGAGAGGATGGAGCACGAAGCACTGTTTCTGTCTCCAAGCTGCTTTCTGTTGGCTCTGCCCTGGCATAAATGAGGGGGAGGCTCTGCCAGGGAGCTCGAACATGGGCTGGGCAGCCCTCCTCCAAACCATGCTGGACCATCTGGATCTTCATGGCTGCCCCACCACGTGCTCCCATGCAGGAGGAGGTCTTCCAGAGCCATCCACAGCCTTCTTGACAAACCTCCCTGCCCATGGTGGTGGCACAGGACAAGTTCCACCATTAAGGATCTGGAGGGCAGACAGAGGACTGTCGCTGGTCCTACACAGGGTGGATGGGCTTCTTCCATCCTTGGAGAGCTCATCGCAGGGCCCATGGGCACAGGCAGGTGTAGACATGGAGTGTGCACCTCAAAGGGGCTGGGCAGGCTGGGGGGGTCTGTTCTCCCACAGCGGGGAAATGGGTGTTAGTGGGAATAATTTCTTGCTTATCAAAAGGGGAATGCTAAATATAACTCACACCTGCAGCTTCTCAAAGCAGACTGTGCCTTCCCCTGCGGTGTCACTGTCTGGGTGACCCCACCTGGGGCTTGCGGAGCTGCGCCGAGCTCTTGCTTTTCCCACTGGTGAGGTAAGAAACACAACAATTGGTCTGTGATGAAAAATGCACTTCCTAGGCAAACAATTCCGCAGCGGCCTCGAGAGTCGGAGCTGCTGCTTGGCTGCGCTTTTAAGGCATGTGTGTTTTATTGTGCTGTGATGATGCAAGATTCTTATCGGCTCCTAAAGCTGTGATGGAGCTGCCATGGTTGTGCTCAGCCAGCCATGCTCAGCACACCAGTGCAGCCACGCCAGCGACAAGACTGCTTGCAACTGGGCATCCCCTTCACTCCTATTTGCTCTGCAGTTTTCTGGCTGGCTTAACGGTATTCGGGATATTTAGGAGCCCGTGCGGGATCAGAGATGACGGAAGAGCATTGGAACCCCAGCAAGTTGGACTTTGCCCCTTTCCTGGGCAGGGTGGTGAGGAGGAAGGGCTGTGCCCTGCTGGGGAGGGTTGCAGGGCACTGCCAGCACCGGGGCTGGGAGGCTCCATCCGGAGCTGGGACCCCACTGCCCGCACCCCAGGAGGCACCAGAGCTGCCAACCCATCACCTTCAGGGCTTCCCCCAGCAGTCTGCTGCCCTGGGCAACAGCTCTGGCTGCATTCACCTGCAGCCAGCTCAGTGTTGACTTTGAGTTATTAACGCTTCGCTTTCCCCTCTTGCCTGTTTGTCACAGTTTCCTGGGCTGCTGTGCCAAGAATCCTGTGCCTGATTAATGTTTTCGACTTCCAGCCCTGACGTTCTGCTCTCTTTCATGTACCTACGGCTCGGTGACTTGCCATTTATCTGAAGGGTGAACTTAAAATTTAATGTAAAGCACTCACATGTAATTTAAAATAATTCATGTGAAAAATGAAACACCTCATTGCTAATAAAGCCTTTGAAATTCAGTGGCAGTGAGACTCTCTTCAGGGTGGTTCTTACTATTATTATTACTTGATTTACTTGAATGATTATTTGAATTACTTATTAACTTATTATTACCTGAAACAGTGCAGCACCAAACAAGGCTGTGATCAGGACCAGAGATTTTCTTGGCTCTGTTTAACCTGACGGATTCCTGGACATTCACCCTCCATGAGTCTAATTTTAGTGGTTTTATTTACTGGCTTCCTGGTTCCTGTGAGGATTCAATATAAATGGATGCACTGATGACCTTGCCTGCAGAGTCTAGGCGGTTGGTGGTACCCAGGGATGGATGGGGCACGTGCCTCTTCCAGGGCTGATGGCTGTGGCCCTGCTGCAGGGGCTTTTGAGGGATGAAGTCTGCCTGTCCATCCTGGTTGGGCTTTGCCACATGCACCACTCATTGCCCAGGGGAGATGCTTTCCAAATGCAAAACGTGGCTGCTTTTGGTTTGATCACTGGAAGTGTGTGTGTATGTGTGTGTCTGAAAAACAGGGTGTGCTCTGCATTTTGGGAGGGATGGGATGCGTGTAGGAGCCACCACCCTACATCAGCAAGCCCTGGCTGGGAGCCACCATGATGTCAGTGGGGATAACCCACATTTTGTGGGGTTTCTGTGACACGTTCTGTGTTTGGCTCCATTGATGCTTGGTGCGTTTCTCTGGCTTTTTGGGTGCTCCTCCCCGCCCTGCTGTCCCCTCCATTCCCACCCTCTTGAAGCTCGTGGATGCTTCCCAAGCATTCTGCGCTGGGAGCTTCCCATGCTGGGGAAGGTGAGAGGACACTTCCAGCTCTGGCAAGCAAAAGCTCTTCTGCTTTTGCCACGCCGTAAACGTGGCAGGGACACGGTGCAGCCGGGAACGAGTCAACACAGTGGCCGAGAGGGCAGCTCGTCTTAAAAGCTTAAGCACAGCGTGACTTGGTTAGAGCTGAGCTTGGGGCCAGGCTGGAGCGTGAGGGCTCCGGGTCCTCAGGAAGGTACCCAGGTGGGTGAGGGCAGCCATGGGGTGCTCACCCCAAGCAGGGTGCATCTTCCCCATCCCTGGCAGCATCCACGCGTCCATCTCACTTGGAAATCACACTCAGCTCTCCTGAGCAGCCCTGACACCACTCGCCCTTCACCAGTAAAGGACATTTAGTTCTGGGAGAAAATGTGGTTATTTTTCTAAAGGTTAGTTTGTGTTCATGGAAGGTAACATTTAGTAATGGCTGCGTCAGTATAGGTGACATACAAACCAGCCCGAGCAGTAACATTCCTCTTGAATATTATTTTATTAAATATTAACTTTTGTAATCCTAACCAATCGTTTTACATGTGATCACTTCCCATAACTATGGATACTTAAACAATTTGAAAAACAAGTATTGTCTGATTCAGCTCAATAAAACTCGGCTGACAGGAGATGTGGGGAGCACCTCCTGTCAGCAGAATAAACTTGGAGGAAAAGCAAACAACTCCATCAGCTGTTTGCTTTTCCATTATCCAGAATTTGTCTGGGTTCACATTAACTGTCAGTCATAAAACATGTAGTGGTTGAAGTTATCCACGAGCAGAGATGGATGCCCACAGCTGAGGTGAATTTTCTCCAGCCCCAGTGCTGGGCTGGGGACCAAGTGGGTGCTGGATGGCACCCATAGCCCTGGTCCCCATCCCGCAGGGTGGCTTCGTCCCAGCTTTGAGAGCTTTGAGGCCGTGGCTTGTGCTGGGGTGCTAGAGAAATAGTGTGACAGCAAACCCCAACCTGGATCCACAGAGCTCCTCCTCACACACCATTAAACAGCAGTTTCCCAAAGTAAATCCTTAGATACAGCATCAGCAAAACTCAAATAAATATCTCAAAGTATCCGTAAACAGATTGAATAAATAGAATAAATAAATAAATAAATTTTTTAAAAATCGATATTTCTTCACGGAGTAAAAATGCTAAAACTATATAAATAATTAAATATTACTTTAAATACTCGTCTTCTAACGGAGCAGCCTGCTTCGGTCATTATGTTGTTGTCATATCGCTTTTTATACCTATATACATATAAAAACCATATATATACACACAACATATCTCTATATAAATATTCTATGGACATTTCCCTGAGAATAAATTAATAATTGAATCACATTTCAGTTGGGGTAGAGTTCAGGTTCTTCATTTCTTCTGGGGTTTGGTGTAGTTGGTCTGTTGAGGCGTTTTAAATGGTCTCGAAGAGCAATCTCAAGAAATTGTCCAGCGTTGCCCAGAACGTCGTACTCATCACTATTTTGATCTTACATTCTGAATCAACATCCTTTAAAAAAAAAAGACAAAAGAGAACTTAATTCAGCCATTTAACTTGATTATCCTATTTAAGTCTATGCTAAGAAAGCTGGGGAGGGACTTTTTAGGCTGTGGAGCAGTGACAGGACTGGAGGGAATGGATTAAAACTAGAGATGGGTCAGTTCAGGTTGGACATTAGGAAGAATTTCTTCCCCATGAGGGTGGTGAGACACTGGCACAGGTTGGTGAGACACTGGCACAGGTTGCCCAGAGAGGTGGGGGAAGCCCCATCCTTGGAAGTGTTGAAGCCCAGGCTGGCTGGGGCTGTGAGCACCCTGCTCTAGTGGGAGGTGTCCCTGCCCATGGTTGGAACCAGATGAGCTTTAAGGTCCTTTCCAACCCTGACAGTTCTCTGATTCTATTTGACACATCCATTTTCTATAGAAGGCTAACAATGTGGGCTATGATAACCCCCGGGGTGTTTTGGGTGGTGTGAGGCAGGGTGGCAGCAGCACACAGAGGATGTCCTGAGAGCCAGCACTGCCACCACTGTTGCTCACATCTCCTTGGTTTTCATACTTATTATCTGTTCTGCTACTGAGATCGCCACGGGGAGAGGTGGCAGCACACAGATTCTTGAGGGAATCGGGAAATCTTTTTGGTTGGAAGAGACCTTTCAGATCACGGAGTCCAACCGTTCCCCCAGCACTGCCAGGGCACCGCTGCCCCCTGTCCCTCAGCACCACAGCTCCACGGCTTGGAAACCCCTCCAGGGGTCACGGGGACTCCACCCCTGCCCTGGGGAGAGTGCTTCAGGGAAGAGCATGGACATATTCACACCCTTCTTAATTATATTAATATACAGAAGAGTTTTCTAGCACCCATGGCAGCCAAATGACAGCCCACCCCACCGCTGTGTCCCCTGATGGAACAGCCTTTGCTAAATGTTGTGCCATCAACTACCACCAAGTCAAACTTACTTTGGGGATGATGTCTTTGCATCTGCTAATTGACTGCAGGTTTGCAGTGATTTTGCTCGATTTGTCATGCTCTGCCAAGATCTCAGCAAAGGTTTTCAGGTAGCTGTGCATGCATTTGTCCATCTGCAAGGACAGAGAGTGGTTACTCCAACAGTCTTGTGTTGGTATCACATGAATAACACATCATATCCTGGGAAATTAGATACCCATGAAAAACAATAAGCTATAAGAATTGAGAGCTGTGTTTCCGGACACGAGCCCTGATTTTGAATTCAGGAATTTACTGGACACCAACTTTAGGAAACCATGGTACAGGGACAAAAAAAAAACCTCACCCACTGCCTTCAGTGGAAGTTGCATCTCCCACTAAATACTGAACATGTAAAAGGTAGAGATGCCCAACACAAGAGGAATCTGCTCCTTGAGGGAATGGAAAGTCAAACCCTGCATCAGGGCTTCCTTTCTTGCTGTAGAGTCTCTGTTGACACTAGATCAGAATTATCTTCATGGAACACAAGTAACTGCTGCTGGTGTGGATTTTTAACCTGTCTCCCTGACAAAAAGAGGGGCTGATGCTGTTTGTCCCCCACTCTCTTTGAACAGGAGATGGGCTCCTACTTCTCAGTTGTACTGCTCATCTCCTCTGTAAAAAGCTCATTTTTTAGCACTGGCTTGCAGGCAAATACGGCTCAGTGCCGCGGGCGGCACTCTATGAGATAGAGACCAAACAGTCATTTTTGGACTGTTCTAAAACTAAAGGTTCAGAGAGAATTTTTGAGGCTGTCGAGAAGATGCCAGCGCACACGTAAGACCTAAACCTCCCGAGAGAGCCATCCGAAGGATGTTAGCATTGGCAGCAGCTTTCTCTAGATTCTTTCAATATCTTTGCATTTCCCTGGGTTTCTTAGAGCTGAGTGCTATCAAAGTTCTGAAGTGGAAAAGAAATTTGGGGGTTGGAGACAATGTTAAATAGAAGAAAAGTATGCAGTTTCTTACCATGGCGTTCCCAGGTACGACAGTGGGAGCCTGCTGAAGAGAAAATGAAGTTAGCAACTTCAGAATAAACCTTGGGATAGGGAGGGAGCCAGGTGAAAAGCCATTCAAAGCAAAGGCACTTACTTCTTCTGACTTTAGTGGGTTTATTCCTTCGATAGCTTCTCGAATGGTATTTTCCAAACTGGAGCACGGGTCCTGCATTGAGAGTTCAGTTTTCTTCACTGGTGCTGAGCTGCAGAGCACCCCGAGACTCAGCAGAGCCACAACCTGGACCAGCATTCTGAAGTCTGCTCTGCACTTCTGCTGGGTGAACTGTGTGTGGCTCTGCCTTGGGTTCCTCTTATATACACAGTGCTGGAGGAAATGATTAATATCTCACCACAAACATGCTCTGCGCTAAAGGGGAGGCGGGGAAGATTTACCTGAAGAATGGAATCTGCTGGTTATTCAAATGAGTAAGAGTCCACGTGCTTTCAACATCAAGGGCTATTTCATAGGCTCTCTACCTGAAGCCCTTTGCCGTAGGTACTTCCAAGAGGATCTACACAACTCCTTAGTGTGGATGAATTGTGGACAGATATCTGCATCCACGTCTGAAGCTCTTAGATTATGTATGCACACACATATACAGACAGGTGTACACACCGGTGTAGGTGATGGAGAGATGAATCTTGGCTTGTATTAATTCTTCAGAACTTCCAAAAATGTGGAGGTCATTCAGTGTGCAGACTCCTCTAGAAGACTGGGGCTATAGTGCTCAGCACTGTGATACTTACATCTTTTTACAAGTAATGTAAATCTTACACCTACCATAACTATTCTGCATGGCTTCTACAGAGAATTCTTGTGGCTACCTTTGAGAAATATATTGCAACTTGACTCTGAGTCGCCCCAGAGATGCCAAGGGGTTGGGGCTCTTAGGAAAGGCACTGTAGCCTCAGAGTAGGTTTTCCCAGCTGTCTGAGGGGAAAATAAGAACTTGAATAGTAACCAAGGGACAATTCAAACAAATTTCATTTAATATGGGTAGAGCTGCCAATGCACAGGACAAGCCAATTATGAATATCAAGTGGGGAAATTGGGTAAAGAGTGATTCAGAAGCCTGCTGGGCTGTGAATATAAAAACCCCGGATTTCTTAAGAACAGCTGTCCCCTAGGTTGGCATTAGAGGAAGATCAGCCATGGATGCTGGAGTCGTGGTGAAGAGGTGTCAGACCAGCTTTACCCTGGGCAGGGCGGCTGTGGCATCTTGCACTCATCTGGTCTGGGCTACAAGTGAAGTAGTTTTCCATGTTTTGAAGTCTGAAAATACAACATCTGCATCAGAGCACTATCAGGATGTTTATTACCTCCCAGGCTATGGAGAATGCACTTGCAGGTGCTGCTGGGTGAGGTCAGAGCCATCTCCTGGGAAGGCAAAGGAATCTTCTCCTCAGTATTTTCCCCGTGCTTTGCCCACTTTCGGAGCAAGTAGTGGGAGTACACACTCCATCATCCAGGAGTTTTTTTATGGTATACTTTGCTCTTTAATCCAAGATAGCTCAGGAAAATCCTGACTAATGCTCGACCCAGACCAGATCCTTACAGACAGGGCCAGGGACTAGGCAGCAGAACCTTGCAAGATGATGCTTCCCTGCCCTTTTGAGCAGTGATGTACTTCATACAGTAGTTTCAGTTATTTTCCCCTACTTTGCATATGAAAACATGATGTAGTCTTGGGCAAAATTTTCATTAAGTAGGTTTTCTATTAACCAAAATAAAAGTCCAAAAGAGCAAACTACTTTTTTTCCAAGCACTACGTTTGACATGTCTCTGTTTGTTGGTTATTGGCCTCTGGAAACCAAAGGAAGTTTTAAAACCAGGTTGTCTCTTGAGCAGGCTGTGGTGTTATCCTCGCTGAACTGTAGCCAAGGAGATCTTCATGGAGGACAACACTCCCTTAGCCTCTGTGCAGGTGCTCTATGACCCTGCGGGTCAGGGAACTGCATTCTCCCTCTTGGTTCAGCTCCTGTGCTATCGGATGTGTTCAAGCCACACAGAGTTTTGCTGGTTTCTATCTCTAGGATATATTTTGTTAAATCCACTGAATGCACTCATCTCCCCAAGTGCCAACCCTGCTACAACAATCTGCTTTTCTCCTGGTGTGCTACGAAAGAGGTTGCACCATGGCGAGCACTTTGGAGACGACGCCGTGAGTTTGCACAGTCTAAAAAAGATAAAATTAGAGCGGGAAGAAGAAAGCATATCTCTGAAGTCAATGTATTATCACATCACATCATCAGCAGGCTTTCTTCCAGCCACCTCAGTGTTCCCCCCTATCTATTTGTTTCATCTAAGGGGTAGTTTCCAGCAGTGAGCTATGGTTTCCTCATCATTACACTAATACTTCAGCCGTGCTTAATAATTCTTTCCACATTCCTACAATAATCTATGACACTTCTCTGGTAATTCCCAACATTTTTAGTGCAGCTGTCAGGGTCACGCATCTTTTGGGATGAATTTTTTAGCATTCTAGACATCCTATCACACCAAGGCAAGGGACCCGGTGTGTAGGCGAGGGCTGAGGACAGGCTAAAAGCTTAGGTAGGAGGGAGAGACTGTGCAGGGAGGGATGAGCAGTCCAGGAGGAAAACTAACAGGTGTAAAACATATTAGTAAGTATCCTTCAAATACAACAAGTGATTTACAACAGGCCAGCAGAAAGCAGTTACTCACGCCTTCCTGCAATCAAGACACTGGCCAAAAAATACATAAGCCAGTGTTAAAACTCTGGGGTGATAATCTGAGATAAATGCCAGGACTATGACTTTTATGATTACTTTATTGGATTCAGTCTAGATTGTGAGAGAAGGAAAGTAGCTGCGCTGAGGAGGTTACGGAAAAACGGTGTCAGCATCATCTGAGGAAGTGCTTCATCAGGGAAAGGCTTTTTGCAGTACAGGAGCGAGACGCTTACTTATGTTTCCAGGGATGTGCGGGGCAGAGTGAATATCTGTCATGTCTTGCACCTCCTCAGCCTGCTAGGATTTCCCAAGGCACAGTCATAAAATGTGAAGCAAGGGGAAAAAAAAAAAAAAAAAAAAAAAAAAAAGAAGAAAAATAATCTGTGCCAGGCAAACACAGCTGATGTTTGTGATCCTTCGGTGCCGCTTGGCCGTCTTGTGCTTGTGTGTTTTGGCCTTTTGCCTCCCTAAGTGTTGCACTTCATGCCTTGTCTTCCCCAGAGCACATCACACTCAAATCTGATAAGGATTGTCCCTGTTTTACGATTCCAACAGTTCATGATTTATTTTGTATTATAGCCAGGGCCAGGAAACCTGCCTGTGAAACCCACAGTGTGTGTCCTCTCTGTCCACAATGATCAGACATTTCATCCTCTGAAGAAAATGGTTTTGGACACTTCAACCTTTCATTCTTCAGCCTGTCATGCCAGGCAGTGCCAGGAGCCCCCTTGCCCCCGAGAGCAGTCAGCCTGTCAAAGAACAGTTAAACTATGAAGAACAGGTTGTGTCACCCCAAATCCATATGGACTACTCTAAAAATCATTTAATTACTTAATTTTGTCACAGAAGAGACTGACAGAGAATTGCTTCCCAGGTCCTCCTGCAGCTCAAGCTGAGTGGGTTGCTCTATAAGCTCCTTGGCTTTCTTCTGGACCCAGGCTATCTTTACCTTTCTCCACTCCCAGAAATTCCCACAGGCCTCTGTGTTCTCCAGGACTGTTGGCAGTCATTGATGGTCATGCTGCAGAGAGCCTTAGGAGCTTGAAAATGATTTGCATCATGCCCTGTAGGCTCAGCTATGGCTACTGTATTTAAATAGTCTTTTTGGTTTGTTTTGTTTTGTTTCTGAAGACAACCAGTGCGTTTTGGTGGCCAGTTCTCCTACATACATCCTGCTTTGCAGAACCTTTGCTCCAAAATTTGGCAACAGATGAGTAAGAACAGCTGTGTGTTGGTGGTAAAGGAAGAACCTCAAATAGATAACCTAGTTACAGGGGGTGACATGGTCAGCATATAGGTTATCCTCTGTAAATATGTCTCAGAGTTTGGCCCGTTTGATATTTAGTTTCTATAGGTAAAGAAAATATCCCCCGACCCTTGAACTTCAAACTGCAATAGGGTTTGGTGAAACCTTGAGCATCCAATTTCGGTGCTGACTTTTGCAACGTATGAAACTACAGATTCCTTCCAAGCTAATGTACAGATCTGTTCTCAGAACCTTGCAAAAGCCCTTTCTAGGAAACAACGTACCTGTGGCAAATCACCAGTATTGACCTACATCAGAGAGGGGTGTAGAGGAAGATTTCTGCATAGTCATCGGTGGCAATTGCATCAGCCCAGCTGCTTTTGCTGTGCACTCACTCAGAGGTGAGTGGAGATGTGCAAAGCCAGAGAGGCTCTTTTGCTCATGCAGATAAGTCCTGGAAGACACAGGGAAAGGAAGGATGCCCCCTCTTCTGACTCCAAACAGAATCTCATGTTAAAGGGATGAAATTAATGTCTCTGAATGTAGTGTATTGTACTAACCTTGTCCTGTTAGTATAGTAAATACTGACAAAATCCAGATGTTTCAGTACATAACCCAAGTGGCAAGTGAGCCCATTTGGCAAGTGAGCCACTGCCCTTGCTGTTCACTACATGCAGTCGTGTAGGAAAGTGTGGGGGGTTGGGCACTTCTCCCAAGGAACAAGCGACAGGACAAGAGGAACCAGCCTCAAGTTGCCCCAGGGGAGGTTTAGGTTGGAGCTGAGGAACAATTTCTTCCCCTCCAGGGTTCCCCAGGGCTGTTCCAGGCTGCCCAGGGCAGGGGGGGAGTCCCCGTGATCCCTGGAGGGGTTTCCAAGCCATGGAGCTGTGGTGCTGAGGGACAGGGGGCAGTGGTGCCCTGGCAGTGCTGGGGGGATGGTTGGACTCGATGATCTGAAAGGTCTCTGCCAACTAAAATGATTCTATGATTTCTTCGGTAGCAACAGGGTGACAGGAAACTAGATGGCAAAGCAGAAGTGCTGTGCTTTTGTTACAAGGCATTGCCTTGCTCACACTCAGCTTCCCATTAAGCGGAGCTGAAGAGTTATATGATTTTTGGGATGCCCACTCTCTGGAGTGAGCTTCTGCAAAAGGGCGTATTTCCTCCATGCTCAGGAATCTCAATATATTTACTCTTCTTCCAGTGACTTATTTCAAAACGTGTATGTGTTTACAAAGATGTAATGTTTCTTCCTGGAACTATCCAGACTTACTACTGAGTGATCCTGATTAAATCATCCTGTTCATTATGGTTCACTAACCAAACTCCCGAGGAAATGAAAGAGTAACAGAAAAACTTCTGTGAGAATGTTGATTTTTCTTACACAGGTTTTATTTCCAGTCTCCTGCGGAAGCTTTACAGATGCTTTGTCACAGAAACCACAAGTACAGATTAGCAAGTGTTTTTCTGTACTGTTAGTAAATCCTTTGCAAGGTCTAATCAAGATATCAAAAAATGCGATGGCTTGATGAGCGCTTTAACCTCTGACTCTGGTGGGCACCCAAATTCCTGTTGCCATGTCAAGTTTCTCCGAGTCGTGTGAAGATTTCCAGGTTTTAGCAGACGTAACTTCACGGGTTTCGTCAGCCTGATGTGAAAACACAAAAATGGAGTTTTCTGCTCGATCATCTGATCATCAATTGCATTTAGATAAGTTTAGGCAAGTTTATTCAGACAGTAAAAATATAAGACGTGATGTCAGGTGTGTTGTGTGGGTCAGTCTGGGTCTTCCCACCACCCAGCAGAGCCTGGGGTCTCTTGTCTCCTGCACAAAACCTTGAATCCCCTTGGGATCCCGTTGCTTCTGAGTTGAGCTTTGCTCTTGTGCAGTTTGCTCCCGCGTGGTCAGGAAGCACCTCAAGGAATTTTGTGACAAACTGCGCGGTGACTGGAAGAACTCCTTTATTATCTCTGCTTTTCTTGATTTTTTTTTTTACTTTCAAAATCACGATAAATTTGGTGCATTTGGTAGTGGCCCCTTCCAGAAAGGGAAGTGCGGTGAGGGCTTAAGTTTATAAATACTCCCATGAGATGAGCTTGAGATGGCCGCACAGGCATGATGGGAATGAGAGCCATAATCAATAGCACCAGAGGGGAAAATAAACCCATCATCATAGTTGGTGGACAAAGACAAATGAGGGAAGGGCCATGAACTAGACCTGACAGGCAAGAATGATTGAAGTAGTCAAGTAGTTTGGGATGTTTTACACAACAAATGCAAACCAGAATTCAAATTATTGATGACGGTCTGATGATCATCAGATCACGGTCAACGGTGGGTGTAAAAATCAGCCTTTTTTCTTCCCAAGTGATGTGGGAGGCGTTAGGTATTCTGGGACACAGGTGGCAGTGGGAAGGGACTGGAAACTCCTCATTCCCAGTGGTGGTGAACTGGTGATCCTGAGCAGACGCCAAATGGCAGTTGGTGGTTTCCATTTTGGAGGACAGATGCTGCCTCTGCACAGTAACTGCAGAGAGACTGGAAATGTAGTGTTTGCAAATACCCGTGGATTTATATTTGAATAACTGTCATGAAATGAAGCTTCAGACTCCAAGGAGGAAACGATCAGCAGAAAGCCCCAGGTGCTGACAGGGTCCTTCTAGCCAAGGGTTTTACCTGGGCATTTTGACAGGGTTGTTGGAGTCTGGGATACAAGTGACCTGGTAACAGATGTCACTAATCTGACCTCACCTTCTTCTGTTGCCTGTCTAATCAACCCTTTTACCACTTTTTCTACTTTAGTATTAATAATGACCAAAGTTGAACCCTCAGAAGCTTATCCTAAGAGTCTTTTCCAATCTAAACGAATCTATGATTACCAAGCAAGAAAATCCTAAGGTGAAGTTTGCTTATGTGGCCATAAATCAGGCTCCTTACTTTGTGCTTTCAAATTTTCTTTAGTTGCTTTTTTTTTTTTTCCATCGAAAAAATTTATTCAGCCCCCTACTTTGCTCAGGGTGGACCTTTCTTGGACTTCATTGGTTGTAGCATGTTCTAACTTTCAAGTGGTTGCTTTGCAACCTTAATAATCCTTTCCAGCAGCTTTTTCCTACACAATTTTGAGGGTTTTTTTACCGGGCAAAACAACACCCAAAATCCCAGGCAAAATACCTTGTGGGGTCACAGTGACGTCAGCATGGTTAGGAACTCGGTGAACTACACTAGATAAGGCCGTAGAGATTTCAAATGAAAGGTCATTTTTATGCTTTCAGTCTTACTAAGCAATTTTTTTTTTTTTTCTTACTTAGTCCTATTTCAGAAACTACTGTACTGACATCTTCAACATCAGCTCCCAGTCAGCGTGGAAAATTTTGACCTGGCAAGTCTGTTAGCGCAAGAAAAATGAGGGTGTGCAGGGCTGCCTGGCAAGAGGGAAAAGATGCATCTTTCGAAAGCACGTTATGAGAGGGTGTCACATCCCACTTGGTAAAAACCGGTGGGATTCAGCACGATGGAAAAAAATACCTGTGGCTGTGGGGGAACTGGTGTGCACCCCAGGACATCCAGCACCCGGTGAGCCCTGGCAGCTCTGCCTTTGTGCTGGCTCCCCATCCCTCCCTGCTTTTGGCCATTTTTTTTTTGTTTCACAAGCTGTACTTACTCTTTATCCATCTTTTTCATGGAAATCCCCAGAAAAATAACTCTCTTATAGGTAGTCTTCCGAGAAGGACGAAGACCTTCCATCCTGTTTTTCCCTGGATTTACTCAAGTTATGGGCATTTAGGTACCAATTCCAGCTTTGTGCACTGGGCAGTGTATGATGAATGTCCCTTTTGTATTAACACCTTCCTTTTCCTCACTGCTAGGAAAAAAAAAACCAAACCAAACCATTTTTTGGTTTCAGGTGGATATTTAAAAAGCAGTGTGAGTAATATGGGAGATATCACCACGGTTCCAACCACTGTAGTAGTTGGCCATGGGTGAAACTGCAAACAGAAGATCCTATCAGATGACAGAACCTAACCTCATCTCTTGGGACACGTTTTGTCTTCCCCTGTGGAGCGAGGCAGCGACCGGCCGTGCTCCAGTGACTGCAGAGCTGCAGGCAGGACTTTCTCAGGCAGAAGGTTTCCCATGATCAGCAATATCTTAATGATGAAAATGCTGAGGAACAGAGGTGAAAGAGCCCTGGATGAAGTTTGTCCAGCATAGTGTCTCCAAGTACTCTGCTGCTTCCCCAGGAGGCCCTGCCTGGAGGTTTAATTACATCCTTTGGCAGTTTCTGATGTTTCCAAATCAGCTGATAGGAGCATCAGCTGAGAGGACCTGTTAGGGTGTGTCCAGAGGAGGCTACAAAGATAATCAGCGGGCTGGAGCACTTCTCCTACAAGGACAGGCTGAGGAAATGGGTATTGTCCAGCCTGGAGAAGAGAAAGCTTCTGGGAGACCTTGCAGCCTTTCAATATCTGAAGGGGTCTACAAGAAAGCTGGGGGGTGACTTTTTCAAGGGCTTGTAGTGATAGGACAAGGGGTAATGGCTTCAAAAAGGAAGAGGGGAAATTTAGATCAGAAATTAGGAAGTTCTGCACTCTGCAGGTGGTGAGACATTGGAACAGGTTGCCCAGGGACTCTGTGAAAGCTCCAGCACTGGATGTCTTCAAGGTCAGGTTGGATGGGGCTCTGAACAACGTGGTCTAGTGGGAGGTGGCCCTGCCTGTTGGGGCTCAGAACTAGGTGCTCTTTAAGGTCTCTTCCAACCTGAACTATTCTCTGGTTCTATCATTCTCAGATCGATGTGTAGACTTGCTATGCTGTTTTTAAACGAAAAAACCAAAAAACAAAAAAAGACTGTTTCTCTCTCACCCATTTCAAACAACCAAGACAATTTTTTCTCTGTTCCTCTGTCCTGGAGACAGTGCTACACAGCCCGTGTCCATCGGTGTGCACCCAATGGCTGCAAACAGACTGATGGGAGCAACGCTGGGCTGAGAAATCAATTAATTATATAGCAGAGTCAGGTTATTCAGCAGAGAGGAAAAAAGAGGGGGGAAGATTTCACGTGGCTGTGAGGATTCCAGTCTGCTTTTCCCCACCTGGCTACTGAGAAAGAGTAATCTAATCTGATCATCTGATGAAGGACTGCATTTCAATACTTAACAGTGCTGGGAAGAGAAGTAGGTTGTGTCAGTAAGTGTGTTATTTTAAAGCAACCAGCAGCCAGTGCCCCTACCACCATTAGCCAGAAGTGTCAGAGGCAGCACAACATCCTTTTTGCTCTGGTGCTGCTGGCTGGCAGCTCCAGCTGCTCCCACTCTCCTCTGCAAGAGAAAGGGAAGCATTGCTCCCCAGGGAACACTTGACTTGGCTTCAGAGAAGATCTTGAGGTCTCTCAATGCTGCTTTAGCATTCCAGAGGTGCTTGCAAAATACAGAACTAAATGGAAGGTCAAAGCCTGCTGTGGATTCTTAGATGACTTGATTTTTACACCTGTCCCCAGCACTGCAGCTCTGTATTTAACCACCAAGCCTGCTGCTCAGCTGGGGAGAGCTGCTGCTTCTTGACTCGGAAAGCCTGAAAAATCTGTGTCAATAACTACTTCATATATTTGTATATGTATGTGGACACAGAAATACTGCCCAAAACTCCCAGTACCATGGTGTGGAAAGACCTAAAGCCAGAATTTACCTGTTTGCATTTCTGCTTTTCTCTCACAGAAAGTACATCGCAATAATTCATGATTTTTTTTTTTTTTCCTGCTAATTTTATCCACTTTTCCTTTCATGAACCAACTTCCTCCTTTTGGTCCCACAGCCATTGTTTCACCCTCCACTCAAGTCCTCCTGAAGTTATATTGCTAACTGTTCTTTTGAGAAAATTGATGTATGAATATCACCAGCCCATGAAATAATTTAGGTAACTGCTGAAGACCAAGAAATAGGATATAAGAGCATAGCTTTGAGGTTTCTCACAACTCCACGGTCGCTTCCAGTGTCTCCTGCAATGTCACAGTCTGATGATGTCTCAGCTCTCCAAGCCCAGTGTTTGCAGAAGTGATCACCGCACCTTGGTAATCTCCAGCTGGGATGTGTAACCTGGAACAGTTTCCGAGAACACTTTTTTTTGGTACTGAAGTTGCCACAAGCCATGCCTGAGTGCCTCCAGCTTCCCTTGCGCCCAGAACATCGCTGCGTTTGCGATTATGGATTTGAAGGTGGAAGGACAGGTTTTGAAAACACGAGCACGGATTTTGAAGCCCTCCACAAAAGAGCTGCTTCACTTCAAAACCATCTAACTCACATCTCACTGGCTTCCAGCTACCCCTGATTTTCTGGCTGTTGTAACCCACTGAAGCAAGTGTGTTGGTCTCGCATTGCCCAGTGTCCTATGGGCAGCAGGTGGATATTTCAGGACATGGTTTGCAACACAGACTGTATAGAAAGGTCTTTCCCTGCCATGTCTTCCTTAGACCTGGCCCTTGGCAATGTCGGAGAGCTCTGAGACAACTGTTATATCCCCATTGGTGAGTTTAATGCTAAATATAATGTTATGATCTATGAATTCATAATTTTTTATGAATTAAAAAGTTCATGGATTTGGATAGTGGAGAACAAACTTTTTTTGTGTCTTTTTTGAACAATTTTTTGAACTTGCATGTAGATTTTCTTTCCATTATACTCCACAGCAATTAACCTTGTGGTTTAACTAAGTTTTAAGTAAGAATGTACTTCCTTGTTTTCTTCATTTTTTCTTTTGTTGGTTTTTTTTCCGAGCTGCTGCCTGGCAATTTCATTGAATGCCTTCCTGCTTTTTCTATTTTGAGAAGTAATCATCACTTGCAATTCACCTCTTCTGTGCTTCTCCTGGCTGCAAAGCCCAGGGTCTCCCTTTTGACCACTCCTCTTCCTAGTGTCCCCTGCTTGCTCCAAAAGCTCTTTTGTGGCCCTTGACCCTCCCCTTGCACTCTGCAGTGCCCTTTCACAGATGGAGTGATCAGATCCGTAGATGGTATTGCAGATATGGCCACCACATTTTTTTATACCCCAGTCACTTCCAAACTATTTAGAATACTTTATTAGTCTTTCCACAACTCAGCTCATGCTGATGAGGATGGTCCACAGTGATCCCGGGCTGAGTAAGGCTCACGCAGAGCCCTTTGCTGTTTTGAGGGATGTTGTGTTTCCCATGTGCATGTCTGTGCTTACCAACGCTGAAATTTCTGTGCTGTCTTCATTCCCAGTCACTCATCATTGCGAGATCCTACCAGGATGCCTCACACTCAGCTTCAGAGAGTACTTGGCATCCCTCCACGCTTCCTCACATTACATCCACCTCCTTTTCCAGAGGACATTAAGCAACACACATCTTTTGTACTGTTAATTTTGGCTTTAAACCCTGCTGATGACACATGGGCTTGTGAGTAATTCCTCCAAATGAATTGCTTCATGCAATGGCATTTTCCCTCTGACTGAACTCACCCAAACTCCTTGTCGCTTTGATCTTATTTTATGTCCTGTTTCTGCACATTCAGTTCTGCGTCCACACATTCAGACTAGGATTCATTTCTATTGCATCCTTTTTATTAGACGATACAGTTCATTCTGCTTCCTTATGAGACATATTCTTTGACTCCAAATATTAATGAGGGATTTACTATTTCACAGCCTCTCTTGCTGTTACCTTGATAAACAGTGACCTGTTCTTTCCCTGTGGCACAAAGGGGCTCTGTGCTGATGGTCCTACAGCACTTCCAAAGCACCTGCCACTTCCAGGGGCAGCTCTGGTATTCATATTCTTTCATCTTTTCTTTTGAACAGTTATCTAAATTCTTAACCTCGCTATGATAAAAACCACGTGACCTATCTGTTCTATCTTTTAATTAAACCAGCACAAATAGGCAGCTGGCAGTGGCTCACGGCAAGAAGGCAAATGACCCCAAGAGCCCTGATAGACTCGTTGGCTGCAACACAAATGCTTGTTTAAAAGATGCTTCATTTCAGTACAAGGTAAGTGCAGATAATGATGAATAAATGTGTGAGATAGATTGTAATAAAGAAGTCAAAAGGCTTTTTAGTTGCGCTTTCAACGGGCTATTTCTGCATCTTTTTGACTTCCCTTGCTTTTGCTGGTGCTGGCTCCATCCCCAGTGCTGTGTCTTTGCGTGAGCCTCTGACAGCAGATGGCAGCTTCCTCAAAAGCAGAGGAGCAGAAGAGATTGCTACAGGAGAAACCAAAGCAAAAGCTGAGTTCCCTGCCAGTCTGCTGCTGTTGACAGGCACACCTCGTTGATCAATGGCAAAACTGGGCCACGAGATCATCCCTCTCCTCTCCTAGGTTGGGGAGGCAGTGTGCTTTGTTCCTCTGGGAAGCTTTTACATCTTGAAAGGAGTGTGGCTGCTTTTTTGATAATACAATCAAGACTGCATTGAATCTTTGGCGTGAGCAGTCTCTTGTTCTCTCTCCAGTCACGGCACAACCTCACTGCCCACACAACGCTGCAGGATTGGTGTTAGCAGGTCTGCCGTTCACGCACCTCCTGATACTCATCCATGGGCTGGGGAAGGAGAAAGTGAAGCACAAGTAGTTTTACACTTAGTATAAACCCATTATGTCCCAGTGAATCCTCCACCTAAAACTGGGGTCAAAATCATTTAATATATGAAAGTTATCCCTTAAAACATGACTAAAAGTTGAATTCTCATCAAAATACCATGAAAAGACGTCACTTCCACATGTGCTCAGGCATTGGCTTTATCCTTTACTCACTTGAGAGGTGTGGATCATTAGCCACAAGCTGAAGCACGATATCTGTATTTCTCCACTATCCAAATCCAAAGAGATGAGTGTTCATCTAATGAAAGCAGAAAGGTCATTACAATGTTTATTTGTATTTATATCAAGGGGGTTGATGCTTTACTCCCAGTCTGATGGAGGTGTAACATCATTGCCTTCAACAGAGTTGATCCTTACTGACCACAGCATAAATGTGACCAGATTTTGCTCCTGTTTGTGACAGAATCCTTTTGGATTCAGCTGTAAGCATGTCCTCTTAGCCAGGTTAAGGTTAAGGTTTAAGGTTAATCTGGGTATCTCTTCTTTGACTTACGTGATTTCAGGATAGCTGGCATGAAGGGCTATGAGTTTATATGAGTTTTGTCCGACTCCGATATATTAATTTGTTCCGTGATGACCATAATAGAACCATTTGTTTTCTCATTTCTTACTGTAGTGCAGGAGGAATGAGACTGGAATTTGTTTTTTCTCAAAAAGCTCTGCTAAGTTCGTGCTTTATTTTTGCAGCCAGAGCCTCTGAGCGGGGCAGAAGCAGCAGAGCAGCAGTGGCACCTGCGCTCTCCTGGTGTAACCTGGGCAGAAGGCATTCAGAGAGTTCATGGTGATGAATGGATGGTAACAGAACTCAAATGAATGAAGTAGGGCATTTTATGTAACTTCTAATCTAATGCCTGCTGGTATTCTTCTATCCTCAAAATGAACTATTGGGGTTTTCCTTGTTTGCATAGGCAATCAATTGAAATCTTTTTTTTTTTTTTTCCTGTGAATAATTAAGGTGAGATTAGTGAACAGTGAGGTTTTGTCTTCAGACTTTTCCTTTTAGGCAGGAAGTTTTTTGGCACTAAGGTCATTCATCTCAGCTAATGGTCACACATAGGTTAAATTTGATTAAATTAATGAGACATATTAAAAATGTGCACTTGGAAAATTGTTTCAGAGTCCATTATAACTTGTGTATCTCTCTCTCTCTCTATATGTATTTACTGAATGAAGTATCTTTACTGTGAAGTTTAACAGATGAAAGACAATTAATTAGTACCATTATAGTATCATGTGGGGCCCTCGTTATGCCAAATACCCAGAGTCAAACATAAAGAGACAGGTCTTTCTGTAGAAAGTTTTTAACTGTCAGAGTCCTGAGGGCACTAACAGGCTTTGATGGCCACGACCAGCCTCACCTGGGCTCCTGCCCACACCTTTCCATGGGCCCAGGAACCTATTTAAGCTGAGCCCCAAGTGTCTTTATGCCCTGCCTGTGTTGCAGGAGTGGTGGTCTGGCTCAGTCACAGCCAGCCTTGTGCCTGGTCATGGGCTATGATGATTTCGATGCCAACCTGACTTCCTGACCTTGGACCTGCCTTATCTCCACTCAGTTACCAGATGGTCTGGGCTCTTGTCTGACCCCACATTGTCACCCTGAGGCCTGTGCTGCTCAGATACCCCGGAGCTGCACCCTGTCTGGGGAGGTCAGATGAGTTACTGTGCTTGGCTCCTGGCTCACTGTGCCTTAGGGAGCAATCAGCCCTCACCACATCCTGACGGGGACTCTGCCCTTGCCAGTAAGGTAAGATACACCCTGACAAACATAGTTTAGATGAAAGCTGCTAGCAAATCAAAATGCTCTGCATGCTAATATGAATAACACAAAAGCTGTGGATGCTTTAGGCACTAATGTGGTGGCCAGAGGAAGTAACTGTTTCTATTGAATTGCAGAAAGATTTACCTGCGTTCAAAGGGTTGACCTTCTCCCATCATTTAGCCAAAATATCTTTCTTGCCATCTTCAAGGCCAGGCAAGTAGGGAGAGCTGGCACCATACAGCCTGTTTGCATAGCTTTGAGCAGCAATTGGTACTGTTCTCTTGGCTATGAGATGCAAAACAGGTTTATTGTAATGTCAGTCCTGTCACTTCCTCGTGACTTGGGCTGCTAAAAAGCACTGCTCCGTGTGCTGCCCTTCAGTAAACACCTCCTCTGCTTGTCCTGTATGCACGTGCTGCCCTCCAGCCCTCCGTCAGAGGCACATGTCCATCTGTGTGAGATAGCCATGGGGAAGCACAGCCTGGATCTCATGATCCTCTTTTCCACAAGTAGGGGGAAAAAAAAATATCATCTAATGAATGAGGAGGCTGGTGCAGAAGACTGGGAAAGAACCAGTGCAACTTCTAGGGCAACATATTCAATCTATGCTGCTACTTCTACTATTGGCAAGTGATAGGGAGCACAGGGGGGAGCCCATCGCGAGTGTGACCTAATGGGGCTCGGGAGGGTTCATTAATGAATGATAAGAACAATTACCAACGGGCCGGGGCTGCACCCGCCGCTGTCCGTGGTGCTGGAGGGGATCGGGCGCGTCCCGGGGCCCGCAGCCACCGCCCCCTTCACTCGCTCGGTGAAACCTTCCCAAAGAAAGTGCTGACACGGGGGGAAGGGCTCCGTGGGTGACATCAGGGTCACGAGTGCTCAGGAGCAGGTGAGAGAGGAGCAGAAGATGCCCGTGGAGCTTTGCGGAAAATTGAACAACTCTTCTCAGGCGCGTTGTTGCGTTTCCGGTCTAGAAAAGCTATCTTGGCTTTCATCGAGTGTACTGGCAACGTGCCTTAACCCCTTCCACGGGTGTTTGGCGTATGGTTTCTTGCAAGCCTGTCAGCTACAACTGTAGAAGGTGAAAGTTGAGAAATGAGATTCCCCCAGACAGCTAATTTAGACTCACCTGCATTATTGTTTCATTGGGAGAAGGTGAAACAAATACCTCAACTGCAGGAAAAGCCATGAGGAGAGAGTTCACACCCTTCTAGCCCTGGGGCAGTGCAACTGTGAGCTGGAAAGCCACAGGATTTACAAGCTTCATTGTTATCAAAACTTGTTGTTTCTAAACTTGCCAAAACCTTCTCATGCGTTTTGACGTGGCAAATTGGATGACTCTGGTGAATTCCTGTTATCCACGATTTGGTTTGAGGTAGAGATAAGGAGATATGTGGCTTCTCTCTGCATCCAAACAGCTGTGCTGTTAGTAACAATTAGAACTGGTTGACCAGTTCACCTCTAAAGACCAAAGAAAGGATCAAGGAGAAAACTCAAGGTGTAAGTACAACATTCCAAGCAAGGTAAATTAAAAAAAGGAAATTTCCTGTCCAGGAGCAGAAAGTAAGAAGCTTTGAGTAATAACAAGGGGGGAGGTGTTCAGCTCACAATCAGCCAGACTAGGACACTTTTGTGCTGGACATGTTGTGGTATGATGTTAGACTGGCTCACTTGGCAATGGATAATATAAAGCTCCAAAGAGACTGAGGGATGACGGAAAGAGTTCAAACATCTCTGTGATCAACACAAAAGGAAAGCTGCACTAGCATCCTGATGAGGTATGGTCTTCACTTAGCAGATTTTTCTTGCATTGATTCCCTCCATAAATGCTGAATTACGTGAGGGAAGAATGATCTTCTAAAAATCCTAGTTCTGCAATGAAATGATAGAAAGGGCAAGGTTATCAGCCCAAGAAACCAGAAGGGCAGGCAGAGCTGCTGCTGAAATGTGGGGGAGTGCTGAGTCACTCTGCATTAAGTGCTGCCATAGTAACTATTTACCAGCTGGATAGGGATGAGGAGAGTCTGGAGAAGATGAAAGAAAAATGACAAGTTGCAGCTTGATATTTATTATAGGTCTTTTAAGAAGATTTAACAGAATACTTTGAGGGTTTTTTTTAATTAGTGTTATTTGGGGCTAACAGCTTTCATTGGACTATTGAACAGACATATAAAAGTATTTGAGTAAGAAATAAAAAACTGGTATTCTCTGATAGACTAAAGTTATTGCACTAAATTGTGAGACCAAGTAGGAGTCACTCGGGATTTGTTTATTCACAGGGAGGTGCTATGGAGTAGAGTGTCTGTAACTCAGCCCAGGCTGTGAAAGAACACACAGTAGAGGGTTCTTTGGGCAGAAACAGTCCTTGGGGTGAACTGGAAAATTCAACAGTTTAGGGAGGGGTATAAGCTCAGATTCCTTGGCCAGTCTTTTGATGTCCTCTGCTCTGGTTGTTAGGAAGGTCACTGTTGGGCTGTGGTTGACTTAATCTTCTTGATGACTGAAGGTCCATCCTCTGCAGGAGAGATTGCTCTGGAGTAGTAGAAATTTGGGGCAGTTCTGTGACTCATAAGATTCTGGGTGGCTTCATACTGTGGAAAATTTCATCATCATTATGAGAGATGTCTGTCACTGTGACAAATCCTAAAGCAAAGACCTCTGTTACTATCATCCCAGATGATGGACACCAAGTGAGAGCACTTAAACTGGCTGCTGTTGAGGTGTGAACAACTCCAGGAAATGGAGAAGCCTGGCCCTTTGATCACCAATTGGGTGATTTGTCTTGGGCTCTAGTGTACAGAGAAGAGGAAAGTTATCAAAATTTTAAAGTCAAGAATTAGAAAAAGGTTCATGACAACTTCCCAGAAAGGCAGGAAGTTTGTGGTGAAACACAGGAAGTCACTTGTCTTTTTTTAACCTGCACAGAGGTTGGACGAGCTGCTGCAGGAGATGAGGTCAGGAAAGCTCCTCTTTTGCAGAGCATAGGCAGATACCTAGCGGCTCCCCAAAGCAAAAGCATGGAGGTCCAGGTGGTATTTGTTGTGTCAGTGACCTTCATGCCTCCTGTGTTAGATGGAGAAGTGTTTTCAGGACTCATGGTGTAACTGTATGTGAAAACCTGGTTGCTGTGACCCTATTTAGTGGAGTTTGGGGAGCTGGTGCACTTCAGACAGTTTCTACTGGGCCCTCAGCATCCCTAAGGAAGTGTTATTTGAAAAGGTCCGTCTCCTGAAAGATCAAGAGATCCCATATTACTAGGAAAAATTAATACTGAAACTCATTGGTGAGACAAATGGTCATTTCTAGCCAACAGATATTTTCAGGAGGCCAGAAGCAGGGCTCAGCCAATGACACTGGTGGTTCAGGGAGAAGTCTGAGCTTGCTTAGACGCAGGGTCTGTAGGATGTGGGTAGCCTGCAGATGAGACATACTAACAGCCTTCCAACACAAAATTTTCTGCAGGGAGAAAGGTAAGAAATGGGGTAGAAACTGTTCTTCCTTATCAAGAGAGGTTTGTAGGAACAGGCTAGTAGAAAGCTCTTAAGTAAAATAGATTGTGTGATATTTAATCTATAATCTACTTTACTCTCCAGTGGAATAGACTGCAGTAGAGATGGTTTTCCCAAGTCCAATTTTATAGCTATTTTATTTGACTTGATAACACCAGGTGTAGCTGAAGTCACAGTTTCTGTGGAGGCATTTAGTGTGAGAGCTGCAGTCTGAGGAGCCAGCTACAGTTGGCCCTCAGCTCCCAGCTCACTTAGCATGCTTGATGATGGGTTTCTGCTTTGAGACCATGGATCTTGAAAGCCCAATAGCCCTTGAGTAGAATGGATGTGGCCATTTTCTAATGGCTTTCAGGAGTGGGCAGTGGTGACACTAACAGGAGTGCCATCAGTTTAGTCAGCTGCTGGTCCTCTGTATAAAGGAAAATTTTAAAAGTCCTTTTCATAGTGAATCAGAAGGAAACCACACCGTGAAAAATGTTTGCCATCAAATGGAAATTATTCATTTACATCAACTTCATTCTCACCTTCATGAAAACCAAAAGCCTTTATCTTTAAAGGAAGTGCGTGCCCTGGACAGCTGTAATCATTCCTGAACCAATGCTAATTCCTGGTACTGGTAGAGACATTTTTTTTTGTTGTATCTTGATCCATACACACAGAATTAAACAGCTGCATGTCATGGCTTTGAGCAAGCAGTTCTGCTGGCTTTGCACATCTGTCATGCTAGTCGCTCAAAAGGCTGGGGGGTTGGGGTTGCTGGGGGGGAAGACACGTGGTGTCTTCTCCCTCTTGCCATTCCACTGGCACTGGGATTGCTGGAGGGATGCAAGAAATGAGCTCACCACTGGTGCAGCCCTTTTAAAGCCTTTTTCTGCAAAGCTCTTCTTGCACCATGGAGCCTGGAGATCAATTTTTCTACAGCCAGCTTGTTCAGGAGAAGATGGGATTACTACAAACACAGATCTACTACTCTCTCCGTGTATTTAGTATCACACAGTTTGTTTCTCTTTTTTTTCTTCTTCTTTTTAAGTAGCTGTTATTTAAAGATGTTAAAACTGTACTTTAAGGTGTTAAGACATCTGAAAGCAATGCTGATCCGTCTCTCAGGCTCTGCTGATAGAGCTATAGGTGTTTCAGCATCTCTTCTGTATGGTGGTCAGGTGTTTTAAGATCACTCTGTCCAGTGAGAATTTTGGTGGCCAAAGGTGAAAATTCCAGGCATCACGGAGTAAAGGTTCTCCCGTTCCCCTTCTGGTGACACTCCTGGCCAGCCCTAGGGGGAGGGATGCTCTCTTGCCTCTGACCATCACCTGCACACCGGCCACCAGCATCGCCCCTTTTAAAGGGATCGGCAGCATGGGGAGAGGAGGAGGAGGAGGATTGCTAAAAATACCGCCCTATGCTTCGGGAGCGTGCGGAGCGCGGGCGGGCCGGGAGCGCGCCGGGAGCGCGCCGCAGTGCGCGGCTGCACGGAGCGGGCCGCGCCGCAGGGATGCTCGCCCCGCTCCTGGGCTCCGCGGGCTCCGGCTGGCTGCTACTGGGTGAGTGACCTCCCCCCACACCCCCCCACCCCCCCAAAAATCACCTCGGTGTTTGGGATTTGTGTCCCCCTCCTTCCCTCTTCCCCGCGATCCCGCTCGGTGCTTCCCGGCTCCTTGCGGGGGGCTCGCTCCGGGACCCTCTCCCTGCTCACTCCGGGATAAAGGGTGTTTCCAAGGCTTGTGATGGAGGGGGGGGGGGAAAAGCAGGCGGGAGCACGCACTGGAGAGCAAGGATGGCAACGGGATATTCTGCTGCATGCGACGGGAGAGCCAGCACAATGAGATGCTGTTGCAGCGCGGCACAGCCCGCTCAGCGGAAAAGGCCTTACATAATTCCTCTCGGACCCACCTCACCCCTCTGTTCTTGGCCCGTCTCCGGGCCGCTCGCAAGGGCGCTGGGTTTGTAGCGGGTACGTGGAACGGGGCAGCGCGCTGGGCTGGGGCAGCGCATCCTGCCGGGCAGGGGGATGGCTGCAAATCCCGTTGTGCTCTGGGCCGGTGGCACCAACTCTGGGCCGGTGGTACCAACTCTGGGCCGGAAAATGATCGCGAGTCGGAAACAGCAGGTTCTCCGTGGGGTAGGTAAGGGCTCAGCTCGAACGGATCTGCTGCCGCACCGATGCGAAATCGAGCCCTTCGGGTCTCTGTGGAGTGCTCCCTCTCCACGCTGTTTCCCCCTTCAGCTGCCAACCGGCTTTCTTTGGGCAGGCAGACTTCCAAGGGGAAGTAGTACGCAAGGGAAAATTATTTTAAAAGGCAGAATCTTTGCATCACTAAGTAAATAATCCGGAAGGGAGGACTGGTAAGAAGGGAAAACATTGTATTTATTTATGTTCGTACCCACTTACCATTTTTTGATTATGAAAAGGGATGTTTCAAACTAACAAAAAAAAATGGTAACTCGCTATCACCAGACTGGATTTTGCCTCTGAAAATAGTCAGTGGGCTTATGGCTGCTTCTATCAGCCGCTTGAATCAGCTGCTTTTGAACTGTGGCAAAACTCACGCTGTGCAAATCTGGCCCGGAGGGAATTACATGGGTGAATCAGAGAGCAGGACTTGGCTGGGAGGCTGCAGGCGAGTGTTTGTTACAGTGTTCTGGGTCCTGAGGCCTCAGGGACTGCTCTGAGCTACGTTACTGGACGCACCGGGCTTGTTTATGACAACGGGAGAACTGGGACCGCTGGGAACAGGTCTCCTTTGTGAGCTCCTGCTCTGAGGCCTCAGCATCTACCCTGCGGTACCCGTCCCTGTGCCTTCCACCTCGGTGTTTACTCAGCTGTGTGTCCAGCCATCCCAAAACATGTGTCTGTTCAGGCACAGCTCTCCCATGGTGCTGTGCTCCTTTTATTTTGGCGTGGCCACGACTTCAGCCTGAAGTTTCCATCCCCAGAAGACATGCCCCTGGAGGACAGTCTTGCGGTGGCACTCTCAGCAGCAGCTGAGCTGTGCAGCAACACGGGTCAGAGAATCATGGGGCCACTTGGGTTGGAAAAGACATTTCAGGTCATTGAGTCCAACCATGAACTCAACACTGCCCAGTCCACCACTAAACCATGGAAGATGGATCCTGCTGGAGAGGTGACCCAGCAGCGTGGCACTTGCTTGGCCACTTGCCTGCGTCTGTGGCTCTCACGTGTGGTCTGGGTTTTCTGGTGGCCCCATCCCATCAGACACTGCTCTGTGCTGCAAAGGACTCACAGTTGCTGAGCTGATTTACTGAACAAGGAGTTCCTTGGCCAGTACAGCCCAGCACAGCACTCCTGTTTATTTTAAATAAATTCTTGGCATGATTACAAGGGTTTTGACTAGTTGAGACAGAGTCTGCAATGCTCACCTTGATTAAATAATGGTGGAAATCAGAGGAAGACAAAGCTAATTATTTCCTGATGTGCAGACTTGGATGGTCTGATGGATGCACAGAATGGTAGTAAAAGAAAACTAACAAACCCAACCACAACTCCTGCCTGGGACTTGCACTCTGGGCTGGTTTGGTGGAAGCAGTGTGAGGTTACAGTTTACCCCTTGCTCCTCTCCCTTCGAATAAACGTAGGAAATCCCAGAGAAAATCTTGCTCTTCTCTTCCTCCCTCATTTCATGTGACTGCAACGCTGAGCTGCTCGCCCACCCTATCAGTTCTGCCACACACTGAGGAAGAGGAGGGTTTGCTCTCATGCTGTGACACAGGAGTCTTTGCTGATGCCTGAAATCCAGGTCTCTGGATAGCAAATATTTCCTGCTGTGCTTTGTGTATGAAACAGCAGATGCCCAAGGCTGCTCAGCCCATGGAGTGCTGGCTGCTGCACAAGAAGCAAGGCCTTGGCTAGTTGGTGAGGTATATTTAGTTGCTTTTGTTCTCCATCTCTCTATTACTGCTCCATTTGAACAGTTGCTAGATACCCTCAAAAGAGAAGCGTAAATGTGTTTCCCTGCTTGCTTGCAGGGAAAGACAGCACAGAACAGTTTTTCTCTGCTGCTCTGGACTAATCTAGACATTTATTTGATACTTGCCTCCATGCTACTATGGATATTACAAATATATTCAAGTAATGAAAAGAGGAGAAAAGCTTTGAAGACAGATGGTAAACTGAATTAACCGAATGCCCACAGAAATAGGAAAGCGGACTTGGGAGCCAGCCAGGAACAAAGAAATACAACATTACCTCAGTAAGAGTATAATTGCCATTGTTTTGACGTCACCAACACTGCAGAGCACCACAGGGTTTAAAGCTTTCCTCGTTATCACGGTTCCAAGAGCTCCATCGGCAAAATACCAGCATCTTCCTCCTTTATCACTGCAGAGTTGCAACCAGCACCTGAACAACTCGCAGATAACTAGAGGCAAGTCTGGGCTGGACCAAAGAAGCAATGGTAGGTAACGTGACAGAGGCATTTACCTCTTGATGGATGCACAGGCATCCAGGGTGGCTTTTTTTCTTGGCCTCGCTAGGTTATTACTTTGTACAGACACAAGCAAAATGATTGACTTAATCACCCTCTTTCTGAGGAGAAATGAACAGGAGAGAAGAGCATCTATTAATACAATTTTTGTTTCTAAGTGCTCTGCATGTGTTCTTTGGTGACGGATCAATACAAGTAATGAGTTTTTTCCATCACTGCTATTTCTGGCTCTTGCGCTACCGTGCGCAGCCAAAGCCCTGCAGGTCCCTGGCACCGGGGGCTTATCTGTCCCTGCTGCTCTCCCTGCAGGCTGCGGGTGCCAGGAGCATGGGCACTTCTGAGGAGGGCCCCCTGCAGTGCTCTGTGCCTGCAGCTCTCTGGCCTGGTCCCCTCTGGAGAAGGTACTGGTATCCAGACTGCTTCAGCCTCTCTCCTGCTTCCCCTCTGGACAGGAGACCTGACAGTGCTTGTGGACCCAGATAACCTCTTACCCGGGAAATGACCCCCCTGAAGTGGAATAAGGTGCACTGGAGAACATGGGGCTATAAAATGTGGATAAATATATTTGACACATATCTGTAAGATCCACGTAGCCCCCCTTGGGAGCCCTCGTGCTCCTTTCTGTGCCTTCCTGTAGTTTGCAGTGAGCCACACCTGGCTCTCGGGGGCTTTTCCTCCCAGACCTGCTGATTCAGAGTCTCTGCAAATCCTTTTTCTTGGAGACTGTGAGGAACGTGGTGTTGATACCGTACAGGGTGGCACGGGTGAACGTTGTGCTGGGCTTAGATTGATTGCTATAGTGAGCTATCGGCGCCTATTGGTGACAAGTTATGTACTGTGTCAAATCCTCCTCCTACCATAAACAGTGTCAGGGATCCTTCAAGGTGACCTGTGGCTGATGGGGAAGGAGCTGAGGCTGAGGGAGGGAGGGGGCTGGAGGCTTTGCCTGGTTCTGCTTCTTCCTTATGCTCTGCGTATAGATAAAATTAGAAATAATTTACCATTCTGCGGGAGGCTGCGCTATGGAAAAGTTGGTGGCTGGTGGTGAGAGACACTGAGGTGAGTGGGGTTTTCTGACCAGGAAAGAGTTTCAAAGCCACAGGGCAGGCAGTTCAACCCCTGGGCCACCCCGCAGGGCCTGGAGCTGGTCCCCACTCTCCCTGCTGTGCCCACAGTTCACCCACTTTTTACTCACTGCTTGGGCTTTTACTAGCAGTGACGTAGCTACTGCGATGTGTAGCAGGTGCTTTGGAAAAGTATGGTGAAGAATGCAGACCTTGCTCGGCGTGGGCTGAGTTCAGGGCAAGACCCTGCGGTGGTTCTCCCACAGAACCCAAAGAGTGTACTTGCTGTCCCAGAAGCTCCCGTTAGCCACAGAAATTTCTTCTGTTTCCTGTGCTGCATGGTAGGCCACTCTCAAAAAGGTGTAAAGATGATAAATCCAACCACCTCGTCCAAGACATTTTCTTTTGCGCCACAGGAAGAGTGTCACTTGGCAAGAAAAGAAAGGTATCATTCAGTGGAAATCACCATCTCGTTAGGAAACCCCCCATTAAGGGAGGAAAAGTCTTTATATTTAGACCGGTGAGCCGTGGTGTTGCAAGACTGCAGCTCACATTTCCATTTGCTCAACGGTGTGGCCGCGGTGGTGTAGATACAATCTCAGTCTGCCACATCTGAACTACAGTCGACAGTTTCCACTTCAGTACCATGAAATAATGCTGCAAAAAGCAGTGCTGGAGGGGTCAGCCTTGCTGAGGTCAATGGGCTCCAGAGATACCTGGGGTTTGGTACATGGCTTTGCTTTTTGAGGTCAGCTGTGTCACTTGGCCCAGCGGTTCCTCTCTGCTGGCAATGATGCACGAGCTGTCAGAGGCTGTGGGATTCTGAACCAGAACCTCAGAGAAGGGTCTTTTCTCTGCCTTTCCCCGTGGCAGAGGTGGTTACCCATTTAAGCCCGTTGTCTAATGGCCAGACTCCAGGAAAACCTCCACCACTCACTGCTGAGGGTCTTGGTGAAGGTAGGAAGGAGGGAAGCACCAGTCTTGTGCCTGGGAACTGATACCTGGATGCTCCTGGACACCCAGCCCTTGGGGCTGTGTTTTGGCCACAGATAAAAGACGGTCGCTTCAAGGCTGTCAGCCTGATCACTGTCCCTGCACAGCCTTCATTTCTGAGATGCAGCTCTGGGTGCAGAAACACAAGTGCAGAGGTGGGCAGGACCTGGTGTGGGGTGCCACCTTGGCCGGCCCTCCTGCGGAAGTGCCACCTTCCCTGCTGTGAACACTTTCATTTTGGGAAGTTGTTCTAGAAACCTTTGCGCTGACGTCTTCCGAGTTTCAGCTCATATTTGCTTATGACTAATTTAGACCCTGCTGGTTTGGATGCCAGCGCGATGGCTCAGCCAAGCTGTGTGTTTTCCTCTGGTGTTTCCTTCCTGACCCGCAGCACAACCTCCTCTCTGAGAGAGCTCTCTGCTCCTGTCCTGCCTGCTCCTGAGGCTGGGTTTCCTCCTCAGCCTGGCAGCTTTTGCCAGTGGTAAGGATGAGGTTCTCCTGCTGTGGAGAGCAAAAGCAGTGCTAGGCTGGGGGCAGAGGGCACCAAGGCTCCTTTTGGGCCACCGCTTGGTCTGTCATTGGGTGGAGAGCTGCACATCAGTTCTTCCCTGGGCCAGGCAAGCCAAGTCACTGTGCCTGTTCATGGCTGTGAAGAACAGGGACTAAGATGACTTTTCCTTCTCCCACCAGCCGTCAAGAAACCGAGGCTGCATTGTCCCCATGCACGAGCTAGAGCAGGCCTTGGTCTGGGCTGTGTGGTGGCCATGGTGCCTCAGGAGAGATGGAAGCTCAGGAACAGCCTCCTCAGAAAAGGACAAGCAGGTGTCTCCACACAGCAAGGGTCAGACCAACAAGCAGCTCCTTTCCCAGGGCTACCAAATCCCTAAAATCAGCTCAAGGAGCAGTATGGGCATTGCTGTGGTCACCATGGTGTCCCAGTCGCTGCTAGATGGCACCAGCTGAGAGCTGCAGCAGGGGAAAGCACCGAGGGATTTGCTAAACTGGGATTCTTGTTTTGTTGGTTTTGGTTTTCTTGTTTTCTCCAAGGGCAAGTATGAGCTGGTCGGCACAGGAACCAGCACTGAGATTGCTAAGCTGATTGAATTGAAACTTTTTTCTTTTTCCTCTTTGAAAAAAAAAAAAAGTATCTAGAGAGTAAATCATTCTGTTGTTGATTTAAATGATCTGGAAGTGATCTAAGCCAAACCTGCAGTGAAACGACAGAAGATGTTGAATGATGCAGGTTTAAATGTCTTTTCTGCAGGGAAGGGTATTTAGGTGTAAAGAGTGGAAAGAACATTATTTAGAGCTTGTTTGGAGGAAATAAAAAAAAAAAACCCAAATATATTAGAATCCCTCTTGAGATGTGAAACACGTTTGCTTTGTGTCTCCGTTGCAGTTCAGCTGTAGGTAGAACCATTCCCGTAACTCCAGTTGACCTAATTCAGAATTCTTCTTTCTTTTTTTTTTTTTTTTTTCCCTCCTTCCACAAAATGTTCCAACAACTCCTCCGAGCAGCCCAGCCGAGAGCAGCTTGTGAGCAGCTTGTGAGCAGCCTCCTTGCCAAAGGTCACCCGAGTGGTACCAGCACCCTGATGTCCCCTCCGATTTTCTGAGCGGAGACCGATTCCCCCTCCTCGCAGGGACCCCGACCCAGCCCGGGTTTGGGGGTGGCTGGAGGAGCCATCCCCAGTGACCGCCTCCCTTTATCCTGCGGAATTCCCGAGCCCTGGTTTTCTTTTGCGTGAAAAAGGGTGGTTTTTTTTGTGCCCGCCGCCTCTCCCCGAGCAGGCAAATCCCGGCAGCTGAGAGGCTGCCGAGGGTGGTGTGATGCTCTGACCTGCCAACAACAATTCAGGGCTGTGTTTCCTTTCGGAAAAGGCATTTGCATATCCTCTATTCACTTTATTTGGGTAACTACATCTGAAAAGGCAAAAGCTCTGGGTCAGTGAGACTGAAGAATGGGCTGTCTGAGGACCTTCCCCCCCCCCCCCCCCCCCCCCTAACTCTTTGAAGTCTTATCTTAGAGAGACACGTCTTAAAACACCCAGAAAAAGGAATGTAAAAGCTGGTTTTGGAGCAGGAGGCTGGAGCTGGGGAAAAGCCTGAGAGGGAGGTAGGAGCAGAAAGGTGCCATGTGCCTCCGAAGCGGCAATGCCGCTGCAGACAGACCTGGGGAGAGATTGCCGGCTTAACACGGCCAGGAATGTCTTCAGGAGGACTTGGAAATATCTGTGAAAACAGGAGAGCAAAAGCACGTTCCAGCCATGCCAGGCACAGCAGTGTCCAGCATCCCGCAGGGGCTGAAATCAGAAAGATGGAACTGACTGGGAAGAAAAATCCGTGTATCAATACAAATAACCAGCCCTCTGCTTCAGTTGACAAAAGAAACCCCAAAGCAACAGCAAAGACCCTGAAATGTAAAACCAGTGTTTAAAAACATTCGGACTGGTTATTACCAGCAGAAGAAAAGTAAGTTTCACTGAAGCGTTTAATTTTGAATAGTTGAGGCCATCTCAAATCGCAGCCCAACCACAGATTTCTCCAAAACCTTCCTGGAGATGATGCCAGTCCCCCCTTCCCCCTTCATTTTCCAGTGCAGCGCTAGACCCTTGCTGCTGGGCAGACTGGAGCTGTGGCTGGTGTGTTCTAGCCCCATCAGCATGCCAGGTTGCTCCTTGGACCGGGGCAGGATATGTCCCCTGCACTTCACTACATGTCACACCCACCGCACTCAGCTGCGGATTGGAGCCTGTGCTTCTGGATCCTGTAAAGTGTTTGGAGGATGACAGCTGGGAAGAGATGCATAAGCAATAAAATCATCACTGTGGGTTTATTTTTTGTTCCTTTGCCATCCACTGGCATCCCTGTGGTGTAAGGAAATTGAGGCCTAAGAGGGAGGGGAGGCAGAAAAACTTGCCTGGTGGCCTCATCTTAGTGTTCCTAATTATCAAATTCATCCTCTATTCATACCGTGTGCTTCCTTCCTGCTGCTCTTTGTAAGGGGTCAAAAGTATACGCGGTATAATCAATATGAGCATAATATCTGACTAAAAAAATGTAGAAAGGAAAAAAAGACTGCTAAAAAGAAACACAAGGTTGTAAAGTTCCCCCCAACTTTTACATTATTTTAATTAGTGGCTGTGTTTTGTTTCTAGTCGCGGCAGGATTTCCCATGGATAGGCCTTAAGGAACATAGAGCCGCGTGTATGTGCAATGAAAGCAAGAGGAAGGGAATAACTGCTCAGGGTATTTGCTGGGAAGATGGAAGCACCTGAAGCTGTCCCAAAACATTTGTTTTCCTGCAACCCTCCACCTCTGCTGAGGGTATATCTCCTGCCATGTGCTCCACAGAGGTAGGCAAGAGCATCCCTCACCAACAGGAGCTTGAAAGAAGAGCTCTGATAAAGAAATGCAGCACAGTAACTTGGTTTTGATCCAATATTGATTTAAGAGCCTTATTCCCACACTCCACCGTGAACACAACTGTGTTGTGTCTGCCCCATGGGCTGCAGGCACCCGAGCACCCAGCCAGCCCGGGGCTGCTCACACACAGGAGATATTTTCCTGACCACAAAGTTTCTGTCAAGCTGTGGCTCATGAGGAACAAAAGGGCAAGAATCTCAGCTGGTGAATATTGTCGAGGCCCCGCTAAGCCAGCGCTGTGATGCTGATTTACACCTACAGAGCAGTTACACCAGAACCCTGGCCCTTTTATGAATGAAGCCTGACTGCAGGATGCCCACGTGTGAGCCAAACCAGTGATGTTTGACAAGATTGCCTGAAATCTCATTAAATATTCTCTTCATTCATGTGTGTGAAGGGTTCTTTGAGAATTCGAAGAAGGAATCTCACAGTAAATGAGGTGACAATATGGGGAGAGGCTCCTGGGGGGCCCAGAGAAGTGGCCCTGCCTGGGTTACCTGGGCTCAGAAGGGGGGAGCTGGAAGCAATCAGAGACTGCTGGCTTTCAGTTGAAAGGAATGTTCTTGTATTTAGGAGAAAAGCCTCAGCCAGAGCTCACAATCTTAAAATAATTTAACCACGACAAATTAATTGCGAAGGTTTCGCTTTGTATTATCGGTGTAAATGAACAAAAACTGGGTTGGGCTGAAATGCCAGGTTTTTATTTCGCTCTTACTACACGTGACAATGCAAGGATGATGTTGGCAGTGGTCCTTCTGTTGCTACTTCATTGATTCCGATGATTTACACTTATTCTACTCGGGCTACAAAGTTTCTCATTCACCAGACTAGGACTGGCAATGCAGATTCCAGAAACTTAATTTTACAACTTTTCCCAAAGGAGAAAATTAAAAAAGAAGATGAATAAAACGCCATCTTTCATTTGAAATGCAGCATTTGCAGGAAGGCTTTGCAGCTTTACATCCTGGAGCCTGTAAGGAGCTGTAAAGCTTCCAGGGTGACAAACTGCCGGGTAAAAACCATGGAATATTCAGTAGGAGGAATGGGGGAGGGGGGGGGGAGTTTTGCCCATCTGCGAGAAACTGGAATAAAGCTTCCCACCGCCGGTAACTGGAGCCTCTAGTGCCTCAAGGGTTACACTGGGGCACTGCTGCCGCTGCGCTAATACAGCCTAAGCTGATATTAGCCAAGCTTAACTTCTTTCAGCAGTTTGCAGATGGGAAGGGGGTGGGACGGCCTGGAGTCAGCAGTTCTTCAACAAGTCCATGAGAGCCAGCCCGGGGGGTTGGAGACCCAGCCATGAGCTGACCGCCTGCAAGGACAGCGGGGGGAAAGCGCCTGGCCCGGCAGCAGGTCAGTCCCCGCTTCCTTCCTTTCCTTTTTATCCTTCCGATCTCCGTGAGGAGCTGAGGGGAGAGCTCCGGGGGGGGACCCCGCAGGGACCCCGGGGTGAGGCTGCAGCTCTGCGGATGTCGGGCTCCGGGATGCTGAGTAAAACAAAACCAAAAAGGGAAGAAAAAAAAAAAAAAAAAAAAAAAGAAGGGTGGTGGGGGGGGGGGGGCCTGGGGGGATGGGGGGGGGGGGAGGGGGGGGGGGGGGGGGGGGGGGGTGTGCGGATAAAAAGCTTCAGCCGCTTTCCGGCTGGAGATCTCAGCGCTGCAGGGGCCGGACCGGACCGGGCTGGGCTGGGGGGACCCAGCCCCAGGAGCGGCCGCTGCTTTCAGCCCGGGGCTCCGGGACCCCCCCGGGGCACCTCCGTGGGCTCACGGGGGACAGCAGCTCTGCTTCCACCGTGGACAAGGTCACTCGGATGCAGAGATGGAGGCTGGTTTCTGGGGCTGCCCTGGGAGGGCTTGGCCGGTCTCCCCCAGAAGTCCTGGACCCCATCGATCAGGGTTTCTTGAATTGCTATCTGTAGCTCTTCAGAGACTTGTAAACTCGCTTAGAATCATAGAACCGTTTTGGCTGGAAAAGACCTTTAAGATAATTAAGTCCACCCAATAACCCAGCACTGCCAGGTCACCACTAAACCACGTCCCTCAGCACTTCATATCTTTTAAATACTTCCAGGGATGAGGACTCCATCACCTCCCTGAGCAGCCTGTTTCACAGCTGAGCAGCCTGTTTCACGGCTTAACAACCTTTTCAGTGAAGAAATTTTTCCTCATGTGCAACCAAAACCTCCCTGGTGCAAATTGAGGCCACTTCCTCTCACCCTCTCCAGACAGGTTTAGTGGTGGCTGACACCCTGCTGGTTGCTGGGCTTTCTGTATCTTGAGTTTGAATGGTCATAACTTCAAGGTAGGCCTTTTGTGATGGATATTGCTAGTTTGTGGGATCTTCAGGGGCTGGTGACTGCCACATCCCTTAGCTATGCAGTGTGGTAGGTTACAAGTGTTAAATGTACTGCGTGATGCGGTTCCAAATCAAACGCCGTGGATTCACAGCTCCCTGAAGCACATAACCATGTGCGTGCCCCATCCACGTGGGAAGAGCCAGCCAGGGCGTGGGGTGAGAACGCTGGTGGGGCTGTACCCCGGTGTTAGGCACAGAACATGGGAACCTTCTCTGTAGGCATGAAACGCCCGCTCTGGATGTGGAGCGTGGTTTCTTGCTTGCTGTGGTGCATCAGCTTGTGCCTGTCCCTGCTGCATCCCGTCCTTTGGCTTGGTGGGTGTAGGTTGGGTTGAGGATGTGAAGAGGATGCTGTCAGGGGGGCTCCTGGATGGTCCCTGCTTGTTCCTGGAGATGTATGGCATGGTGGGTTGGGCACGGCCACTGGTGCAGCTGCAGGGCCTCCTTGGAGAGCCTGCACCAACCAAACCTGGGGTTATTTGCAGCTTACCAGTGCAGTGAGTGCCCTCCCTAACGCAGTGACCCTTTCTGCAGCGACCAGTCTGTTTTCACCGGCTCCACACCTGGGAAACGTTATATTCCTTTAAAAGCACGGCGATGGTCTCGCGTGCAGAAAATATGTGGAGATTATTTTGAGAAGCTCTGGCTGCTTGTGGGCGCTGTGTTTTGGTGACGACCGTAGGCTGCTGGCATGGGGCCCAGGCAGGCAGAGGGCACAGTGGGAGCCAGGAGCTCTCTGCACCATGCTTCTCCTGCCTGAACTAGCCACTGACCACTGCCTTTGGTTGGAGGGAGTAATTTCCCTTCAGGTCTTTTGGAGGGAGTCCTTTCCCTTCAGGTCTTTTGGCATGTGACCTGCCTCTTTCTTAACCCTTATTTTCTTCCCCTGCAAAGCTGTCAAATGAGGAGCTTTCAAAGTCTTCTTTTTGGGATGAGCCTGGCACCGATTCAGGCAGTCAGGGTATGTGTGCCCAGGGTCTGGATAAAACCCTCCCCTCTCCAGGTGTAGTTAGAACTTTTGTGTTCCCTCTTCCTGTGTTCTTACACCTTCGGGTGTCCCCTCACTCCTTCCTACCTGCACGGACAGGGTCCTTCAGTAAAACACTACAACTTGCAAGGCACTTGATTGGTAATTAACCTGGTCTTATTATAGACAGCTTACAGTGGGTGAGGGATACAACTGTATTTATTATAGTCAGATCATCACCCAACTGTTGCCTTTTTTTTTTTTTAAGCTCTCATTTTGGACATTATTTTCTAGTTTGAGATTCCAGTGTGAAGGTCACAGTGCTGTCTTCCTGGGCATATGTTTGACATACAACTGGCAGAAGGCCTTTTGCTCTTCTTGCTGTTCATATGGCTCCTTTTTTTTACCGTGGTGGCAGGTCAGCAAGTTTTGGAGCTCTTCAAGCTGTAATATTGGCTTAAAGAGAACTGCTCCTTATGATAAAGACAACGCCGAGCTGTTGCATGGCACAGGTCAGCAGGTCACAGCCTCGGTCCGTGATGAAAATCTGCAGCGTGATCCCACGTGGGCAGCATCCCGCAGACAGCGACGGGCTCGTCTTCCAGCAGCTTCGGGGCTGATGCCAGCTGTGGTTTGGTGAGCCCTGCTGCAAACACTTCCTATGTAACTGTTGGTGTTACAGAAGGCAGCATAAAGTTGAAATGGGACCGAGTGAGAGGTTCAGTCCAGTCTGGGCTGTCGGCGAAGGAACGCAGGCTAACGTGTGGCTGGCAAGCGGTGTACCAAATGTTCCTGTGCTTTCCAATCCTCTGCAGGACTAGCTCTGAGCGAGCTGTTGCGTCGTCTCTGAACTGTTATGGAAAGTCTGCTGTTAGAAGCTTGTTTAGGTTTGTGTCACTTTGGGTGATGCGTTCCCAGGGCTGCCATACGTATAAAGCAATGGCCGTGTAGGATGCTTGGAGTGTTATTCAGAAACCACTTGATTCTGGAACTGCTGCCAAAAGAAGCAGCAGCAGCAGCAACAAACCCAAAAAGGTCTGCAGCTGGATCAGCCCCCCTGGGAAAGGCAGGGTGGGGTGGGAAGGACAGCAGGGGCAGGAGGTAGGCAGGAGGGCTTCTTGCACTGGTGGGACTCACCACGCCACCCAGACACAGCCCGGGATGTAGTGGGGGCATCACAACCTGCCTGGGTTCGTCTGCGGTCTGCTCCCGGGGGGTGGTTGTGTGTGGGGGGGTCAGGGAGCTAGTCTGCCCCTGTGACAGCCCCTGGGACCATATGCTGCAGTTCCAGCATTAAACAAAGCCACCCTGAACTGTGCTGCTGCCAAGGTCTCCAGCTGCACCCCCTGCACACGCACTTCTGGCTCTGGCACGGCACCAGTGCTTGTGATGCCGCGCGATCAGCACTGGGGAGGCTGCACTGTAAATCCTGGGGTCAGGTTTGGGCCCCTGACTCACAAAAGGACACTGCGGGACTGGAACGTGTTGAGAGAAGGGCAATGAAGTTGGGGAAGGATCTAGAGCAGAAGTCTGGTGAGGAGCAGCTGAGGGAGCCTGGAGAGAAGGAGGCTGAGGGGAGACCTTCTGGCTCTGACAGCTCCTGACAGGAGGTTGGAGCCAGGGGGGGTTGGGCTCTGCTCCCAAGGAACAAGCACCAGGACAAGAGGAAATTACCTCAAGTTGCCCCAGGGGAGGTTTAGGTTGGAGCTGAGGGACAATTTCTTCCCCTCTAGGGTTGTCCAGGGCTGTCCCAGGCTGCCCAGGGCAGGGGTGGATTCCCCATGACCCCTGGAGGGGTTTCCAAGCTGTGGAGCTGTGGTGCTGAGGGACAGGGGGCAGTGGTGCCCTGGCACTGCTGGGGGAACAGTTGGACTCAACGATCTGAAAGGTCTCTTCCATCCAAAGCTATTCCATGATTCTACAGACAGTACTAAGGTTTATTTAAATCCAATCAATATTTGAAGGCAAATGTCAAAACTTTGCCTGGCAACAAGCCACCGAGCTGTTTGCAGAGCACCTTCGTCTTTCTGCTCTGCAAAAGCATCTGTCATGGGTGCAGCTGCCTTTTCCCTCTCCATTCACTGCTTCTCTTTGTACTCTGCCCCAGATAACTATTTTTATGCAATTATTTAAGCTGTTTGTTCACTGCCTGTCACACAGAACCCATGTAGTATATATACGGGACAATCAACCATCCACGTCACTCAGAGAAACCCCAACCCACAGAAACATCCCCCAGAAAACCCCAGCAGAACCCCTTCTTCTCCAAAACTGATTTATGAATGATTGTGGGTACCGGGGGAAAGGAGGGGAGCTTTGCAGATGTTCTGCAAGCACCTTCCCGACCCAAACCCCAGCCCTGGCAGGAGCAGCACGGTGGGGACAGAAATGAGCTCTGCTGTACCGATGCCCAGCGGGCACAGCGCTTAAACATGAGCCCCAGCAAACACACCCAGGATTCTCTGGCACCTGTGAACTTTGCAGGAAGGCTGAAGGGCAAATTCTCTCTCGCTTTAGTCACCTCCGTGGGTTGCTCCTGTGGGCAAGCAGGCAGCAGGCAGGATGAGTGCGGGGAAGGACCGGGCTGTGGTGTCCCCAGGTGAAGCTTTGCAGCCCCTGAGCTGGTTTTGGCAGAGCTCTGCGAGTGGTCCCCGTAGAGCTGTGGGTAAAAGAGCAAAGAGACAGAAAAAGAGCTTTGGGGGTTTGCTTTTTTTTTTTTGTCTTATGGCTGGGTTACGTTTTAGCTTGGAGGAAAATTCAGAGTCTGCTTTGGGGAGCACGCATCAGGCACGGTGGCACGAGAGGGAGGGGAGGAGGAGGAGGACAGCGGGTGCAAAAATATCCCAGATGGATTTTGCCATCTCAACTTCATCCTCTGCGGCCACAAGCGGAGGTTTTTTTAGCCTGGTCAGTGAAACCCTGTGACTCTGGTTCATCACATGCTAGCTGGGTAGCGTTTTGACATTTCAGCAGTTACAGCTTTTGCCACCGTGCCTTAGGCAATTGATAGTCTTCAGAGACAACAAATCTTTGAGTCTTTTAAGTTTTCTCCCTTCTGGTAGGAAGCTTAAAATACTCGCACAGGCCTCCTAATGCTTCCTTAACCCCAAGAGTGGCAGATTTGGACCAGGATCCCAGCTCAGCTCCCCTGTACGCGTGAGTCCCGGTGGCTTGGGAGTACTGCTCGGTCTGCTCGGGGGTGCCAGAGGTATTTTTAGGTTGGTTCACGGCTCTGAGCTGTGTCTGAGCGTGATGAGGAGGTGTGGGACTGGGGGATGAAGCTTTCCGTGGGGAGGATTGGTATCAGAGGCTGACTAGGTGGACCCGAAGCAGAGGGACGAGGGTGAGCCCGAGCGCTGGGCATGGGCAGCCAGCAGAGCGGTGGGTTCTGCTCTCTGGAACTTTACGAGCGTGCAAAGGAAGATCCCCACACAGCCACTGAATTATTTATTGACTAATTTCTCTTGGCAAGGGACTGGTATGCTGTAGATATTTCAGATACTTTAAATACCTCTATTTATGTGCGATTACTGCTCCCTTTCTGTAAAATTAGACTTCCAGGACATTGAGCTCCTTGTTAGTGTTTTTCCCTTTTTAGCGGATGCTTGCAAGGATCTTGTGTCTTGCAAATGCATCTCCTTGCAAATGCACTTCTGGGCAACGTTGGAGGCCAGCGCTGCTCCTCCGGGTTGCTTGGAGATTTCCATCCTTTGTCTGCACCCTGCCTTTGGTGCTGGGGTGGGGAGGAGGCTGGAGGGGCAGCGGGGTATCTGTGCCCAGCACTGGGCTCTGCCAACTGCTTGGTCCCCGGGAGCCACAGCAGAGCAGCCTGTGTTGTTCACACACCAGATACTTGGTGAGGAGGAGATTTTTCAGGAGCAAGATGCTTCTTCAGGAATACTAGTTAACAATAATATTCACTAATAATGCGTGTGTGTGTGTGTGCATATGTATATATACGTATATACAATGGTACCCAACCCTTTGGCAGCTTTTTCTCTGAGACCATTTTTTCTGCACCAAACTGCCTGCCCCCTAAAGAAACAAGAAAAAAATAGGCAAAAAAAAAAATCTAGCTTATATCACTGGGCCACGTTTATACCACAGCCCCAACCACATGCTGAACTGGTCCCTTTCATTCATCCCCATCCTCTCCACGAGGTAACCAGAGGTCACACGAAAGCGTTGCCGGCTTCCTCGCTGTGAAGTTTACTTCCCTTATTCCTCTCCAGCAGATCAAGGTGGCTTGATCCAGATGAAGAGCCTTTTTCCATGGCAGATAACTCTGCCTTGCTGCCCGGGGAGGGACAGCCCGGGGTGGGTGAGTGGGGAGGCAGTGGTATGGGGATGGTCCTCGATGGCATCACAGTGGCCCCACGTCCGCTTCCCGTGCCCCAGACACCCGGTTCGGGAAGCTCCGAGCCCCCATCCAGCTCCACCAGCACGAAAGCAATTCCAGCTAAAGAGGCTTATGCACCATTGAAACCTCGCTCTTTAATAGTCTTGTTGGCAAACAGCCAATTTAACAGATTGGATGGGTCTGATTCCCAAAGGAAAGGGAGAAGGATGTTTTTCTGTTAGCAAAAAAGAAAACGCTGAAAATTATAACCTGCTTTTATTCCAGCCCCTGCTCACTGGGTGCTTCTCCTGCATCCCCTCCCCGGAGCCTCGCAGGCACTGGGTGCCTCATTGCTGCTCACTCCCCACGCAAATAGATGTCAAAGAGCAAATCCACGTTCTGCAGCCGTCACCTCTCACACCTTCTTATGCCGTCTGAGTCCTGGTATAATAATCCAAACCAAGCTGGTTTACTTCTAAAACCGGTTTCTTTTATCTTGGGGTGGGGTGGTTGATTTTTGTTTGTTTGTTTGTTGGGTTTTGTTGCTGTTGTCGGTTGGTTGGGGTTTGTTGGCGTGTTTGTTTCCTCCCAGTGATGACTTGCTCAGTTATAGTGGAACCTTAGTCAACGAGGACTAATGTCTCAGCTTAGGTTCTCAAATGAAATATGCAATTGTGATTTAACCCTGCAAAGAATCGCGTCATCCCAGTAAAACACAGTAACTGTGGCTTACAGCTTGCTGCGCTTAGGAGTCCGTTGTTTCACTCACGCTGGGTAAAATGAAAATGCACCTGCAGGAGTTTGGTTTGGTTTAGTTTTGCCTACGCAGGGAGCGTTTGTTTTAAATGGAAAACGGAGGTTTGGTCAAAACGTGCTGTCCCGAACACCAACGCGGGGATGCCGCGGGAGCCCTGGGAGCTGGCTTGGGTGCCCGGACGTGAGAGATGATGAACGAAGGAAAGGGCTGTAGTGAAACACGTCCCTTCAGGGGAGCAAAAGCAGGTAAAGTTTCAGAAAGTTTTAAGTAGTATTAGCCTCGGATTGGCTGGTAATCCCAGTAATTGCTGAATCCCAAGTCGTTGCAGCTGACTAAGCCCTGGGGAGCACAGAGGGGCCCTGTACTCGCATCCGAGGGCTGCGGGGTGGCCGGTGGCAGAGGGATGCAGGCCACGGACTGATGTATTTCGAGTGTGGCTGTTGTGGGGATGTGTTTGTATCAGGATTACACGGGTGGGAGTTAGGAGTCCTGCAACAGTGTGTAAGCCAAGTGTTGCTTGTCTCCTGCTTCATTTTGTGGCTGTTTATTGCATTTCTGCACGCTGATGCTTTTGTAGTTTTGATGCTTTTAGTGCTCGTGTTTTCCCCGTGATGTTCATCACCCCTTTTACTCTTTTTTCAAGCAGTTTGTGAGGCTCACAGGTTGTCTGGCATCTCGCCTCGCGGCAGTGCAACACTTCTGTATGGTTTTCAGTGTCTCTCTAGGACGACTGGTTGAAGTATATCATGGTATTTCGCCTCTGTGATGGCACTCCCCACTGTTCTGCTGGCTCTGTGCCTCCTGCCAAGTGTGCCGTTGCCATTTCCATAAACACTAGAGTGTAGAACTATTAAAATGGAGGAAAAAACTGACCTAATCTCAAGGTAGCTGAAAAGAGAAAAGTGGGCATGTGCCCTGAGCTTCCCTAATGATCTTCTCTTTTATTAAAACAAATGAGTAAAAATCTGCAGGTTCTGAATAAACTGGTTATTGTGTTTGGGGCTGAAGGACAACAAAGGCTGGTCTTCAGTTTTTCTGTCTGGAGACCTTGTTAGATCACTCATCCTCATAAAATCTTTTGCACCCGTCTCTGCCTATGCAAGTGTGAGACCAGTCTGCTGCAGAATGGCCACTGTCCCCCCTCCTCAGCTGAGCCCAGTGCCAACCCAGGCTGCCCTTAGGTTGGGAAATGAAGGTTCACAATTTTATGGGTTGGAAGGGACCTTTCAAGGTCGTCTAGTCTCACCCCCTTGCACTGAGCTGGGCCATCTGCAGCTAAAGCAGGGTGCTCAGAGCCCTGGACAACCTCCCCTGGGATGGTGCCAGGGATGGGGCAGCCACCACCTCTCTGGGCAGCCTGGGCCAAGGTCTCATCACTCTTAGCATCAAAAATTTCTTCCTTCTCTCCAGTCTAAATCTCCCTCTTTTAGTTCAAAACCATTACCCCTCGTCCTGTCCTGACAGGCCCTGCTGTTCCATCTCTTCCTCTTCCATGCCCATACAAGCAAAACTTGTGGAGGTGCACAGAAGAGACTGGCTTGGCATCATCCCTGGTTTTAATTACAGCAGTTATTAGGAATTCATAGCCTGTGGTGTCCCAAGAGCTGCTGCCCTGGCCAGGTTAGAGAAAGTCAGTGCTACCTGAGCCACATTTAACGAGAGCAGCTCCTCGCAGGATTGCTGTCCCACCATGTGCTTGCGTGAAGCTTGGGAAAGGAAGTGGGGGGGGGGAAAGAATTGTACTCTGCAAGTAATACACAAAATGCCCAAATGCCTTTTGCCTGTTCAGTCCCAGCAGCCTCTGCACGCGTGCTTTCAGAACCATGTCAGCCATGGCAACAGCTTTCGGTTGAATTGGCAGATGGGTTCCAGTGGTGCAGTCCCACTAACACTGCCCGTTTAGTGTGTGAATCCCGATGCTCCCTTACCCTCTGTAGATGGAGACTCTCACGTGGTGATGTAGTCACCAGGTCCCAAAGTCACCCGAACCACTGTGAGCCTGCGTTCCTGCTGCGGGGGAAGGGAGAAGGGGCCAGACTTTGCTGGGTGCTTCCTCGTGCAAATCTTCATCACCAAGCCCATCCTGGGGTCTGTGGAGCTGAGCGTGTGAAAACTCAGCTTTAGGGGTTCAGGAAACTCGTGCAGCTTCACCAGAGCGAAATCCCTCCAAATCTGCCTCTCTGGATTGAGATGTTTTAGGTCCTGTAAATTCTGTTTCCTCGGGGAAATGAGTGAGCAGCCGGTGCCGTAGCCAAGGACACGGATCTGCGGCTGACGGGGATGTTCCTCTCGCTGCAGCTCGTGCCAGGGGAAGCTGGGGGCCTGTGGGCTCTGAGCTGTCTGGTGTCTGCTGGCTGCGTGCTGTAGCTGCCCACTGCAAGCAGTTCAATCTCTCAGACGTACTGAAAAGCTCCTTATTTGGTTCTGGTTCAGTGCTATAAAGTCAAATGTAAATAGGCTTTTTTACTTTTTCTGTGTGTGTGTGTGTGTGTGCTTGAATATAGGAACAGTAATTAGACATTTTGCCCAGTTTCCAACATCAAAATGAATCACCAGCCTCTTCCTTGCCCCGCTGTGAATGCACGGGGGGCAGGAAGATAAAGGCATCTCAAAAAGAGTTCTCCTTCCCAAGCAGGCGCCTGGGCACTGACGTAAGGGTAGGAAGGATGTGATTGCACCACTGCACAGGACGGAGAGAATTTTAATTGCATTATGCACACACCAGTGGTTTGAGGCTGTTCTCACACTGGTTTGTGTCACTGAAACTCCATTGACTGCACTGGAGCTACAGAATCACTTCCAGCAGGAAAAGATCAAAACTGAATCGGACAATGGTGCCAGTTGTAACCAAAAAAATAAATAAATAAGCATCGTCCCTGTGGTGATTGCCTGCTAACAATGGCTGGTCAGAGAACCCCAGCACGGTGGGGGTTGGCAGGGCTCTCTGGAGATGCTCTGGTGCCACCCCCTGCTCCATCCAGCAGGGGCACCCAGAGCAGGGGCCCAGCAGCGCAGGGTCCAGCCGGGGTGGGAATCTCTCCAGACAAGGAGACTCCACAGCCTCTCTGGGCAGCCTGGCACAGGCTCCAAACCCTCACACCAAAGAACTTTCTCCTCCTTCTCAGATGGAACCTCCTGGCTTCCAGTTGGTGCCCCTTGGTGCCCCTTGTCCTGTCCCTGGGCACCACTGAGCAGAGTCTGTCCCCATCCTCTCGTCCCCCGGGGCCTTTAGCTCTTGCTCAGCATTGCTCAGCTCCCCTCTCCCAGGGCTCTCAGCCTGGCCCCAGCACAGAGATGCTCCAGTCAGTCAGTGACTCAAGGCCCACTGTGGCTGCTGGCTACCCCAAGGCTGTCTGCAGGAGCCCTGTTCACCCCAAACCCTGGGTGCAGGAGGTTCCAGGGTGTTGGCCAACTTGGGCAGCCCCAGATTGTTGCCCATGGCTGTTCTCTCCTAGCAACTAACCAGCACTTTTTCCTTTCTTAAAACCATTTTCTTCTGCCCCCTCCCCACACTCCCATCCTTTGCATGTTTGTTTCTCTTTTTTTTTCTGCCAGGAGAGGACTTCAGGGATCCAGCAGCAATGTGCAGTAAATGCAAAGGTCAGTGCTGCCACGTGCACGGGCACTGAGCTCTGCTCGCTCGCTGGCACCCAGGGCCTCTTGCTCAGAGCACAGAGGGTGATGGGTTCACTGTGGTTAACAGCAATGGGGTGACACTGCTGGAGAAGGGGCACGGGGGGTGTCCTGCCACCGCTTCTGAGACCGAGGTGATGGCAGCGGCCGCTCGCAGTGCGTGCTGGGGTGTGATGTTGCCTTGGGATGGGGAACCCAGCCCAACCCTGCTGGCTTTTAAAAAAAAATTGATTATTTTCCTGATCACACGAGAAATATATTCACAGACTTGCTGGAGCACGCTGCGATCCAGGCAGTCCTGAACCCTGTCCCAGAGGCAAGGGAGAAACAGCCTCCTGGGGTAGGAGGGCTCTTCTGGTGTGGGAGCATTTCTGCCCTGCCCAGACCACGCTGCTCTTCCCAAGCACACCTGGGCCCCTGTCCTGGCCACCTTCCCAGGACAGGTTTGCTGCCCCGAGCAGATCAGGTCTGAGCAGATCAAGTATGGGCTCATCGCTTATCACTTTGGGATGCAAAAATCAAGATTAGGTGTTGCAAAACTTGGATCAGCTTCATAATGCAAATATCAAATGGGACCAGGAACGGGGATCAGGGACTGAAGTTAAAGGTCTCGGGTTGAATAAGAGGGTTTGGAGGCACTGGGATCTTCTCTTGACTGGGTAAGTTCCCTTTTGGGAGCAGGATCTTGTTCTCAATGTGTATGTTTAGTCTTCCTTGAGCTTGGATTAGGAAGTGAGAGTAGGAAAACATAAGCAGATGAGTTTGTGAACATTCTCCTCACCACAGTAATGCTTCTGCTCAGCTCTGCCAGGGCTCCCAGCACAGCCATTGCATTGGGGCTGCAGACTGTGTGCAGTTCTGCTTTCAGGTGTATTTTCTGAAGATGTTTCCCGTTGATGACGTTTCCATCACTGTGGCATCCTCTCAGATGCCCTTCAGTGTACTTCAAAATGAGTTGCTAACAAGAAGTAATTATGTAATTAAAAAAACCGTAATCATAAAGGATCTAAAGATCTTACTGAAATCCTTTCAGACTTTGTGGTCGCAGGCATCTCTTAGGTTCATTGCGGAACTGCAGTGACCTCCCTGGGCCAGCAGCTTCCCTTGAGCAGGCAAAAGTGAATTGCTATCTTCCAGTCATTCTTCTTTATTTAATCCAGCTGCTGTGGTTATGAATGAAGGATGTGGGCACTTGTTCCAGGGGTGTGATCTGCTGTGGGATGAAAACACGTGGATTTTTGCCCAAGCAGGAATTCAGCAGAAGGCAGCAGAATGTGGCACCAGTGGTCAGAAATACTAAAGGGACCATAAGCATTGGATTGGGATCAATGTTGTGATTTCCACCCCCCCAGGAGCAGATGGAATAAGTGCAATTTGGCTCTGTGCAGCCTGGTCCAGTTAGAGATGTCTCTGCTTATTGCAGGGGGGTTGGACTAGGTGACCTTCGGAGGTCCCTTCCAACCCAATACATTCTGTGATTCTATGAGTCAATTTATAGGTCATAGACTGGTTTGGGTTGGAAAGGACCTTAAAGATCATCTGGTTCCAACCCCCCCCATGGGCAGGGACACCTCCCACTAGAGCAGGTTGCTCAGAGACCTGTCCAGCCTGGTCTTGAACACAATCAGAGATGGAACATCTACAGCTTCTCTGGGCAACCTGTTCAGTGTCTCACCACTCTCCAAGTAAAGAACTTGCTGATTTTTAATTTAAATCTAGCTTCTTCCAGTTTGAAGCCATCACCCCTTGTCCTATCGCTAGGTGCCCTTGTAAAAATTCCCTCCTCAGCTTTCTTGTTGGCCCCTTCAGAAGAAGGTGTCCCCTGAGCCTTCTCTTCTCCAGGCTGAACAACCACAACTCTCTCAGCCTGTCCTCACAGCAGAGGGGCTCCAGCCCTCTGAAGTCAGGAAAGGTGTAATCACACCTTCTTCATTATCTGTCTTATAACAGAAATAGTTTTATTCCCATACTGTGTAGGGTCTGGCTTCCAACACTTGTTCTTTTTGTTTCAAGTCTGATGATTCTTTCAATGATTCTACGACCTTCAGACGTCCACGGACACCTGGACAGATGCAGGGAAAGTCCTGGCCCTGATGCTCCCCAGGTGGTACCCACAGCCGAGCAGGGCAGTAGCCCATGGCTGTGGCCAAGCATCCCCAACTTTCACTGCTCCCATGAGCACCTTCCCAGCTTTCTGCTTTGGGCTTGGCTGCGCAGGAAGATCCAAAACACTGCTTACCACCTGATGCCAAGGGAGTCACGCTCAAAATTGCAGTGTAATCAGCAACTGTGGCAAACTGGGTGGTTATCTGTGGTGGGACAGGCTGCGTTTCTGGGAGCAGGCGGTTGGAAGAGGGACTGGCTGAAATGGCTTTGCGCAAATAGTGAATTCGTTAGGAAGTGAATAGCTCCCTCGCTGAGCTCTCCTGCTTTCTGTCGTTTGCTGGTAAAAGTGTGTTTGGCAAGCTGCTCTTCAGAGCCTGGTGTGGAGAAATATTGAAGGGAGAAATCAGCACTCCGACTCGGCCCATCCTAATGTCACTGCAGCCACATGGCCAGTATTTTATCAGATGTGGAGGTACCTAGAAAGGTGCTCAAGCTTAGGAGAAAATCACCCCGTGGCTGGGTATTGCCCAGTAACATCAGAGAACGGTTTGGTTGGAAGGGACCTTTAAAGGTCGTTGAGTTCAGCCCTCTGCAGCAAGCAGGGACATCTGTAACTAGAGCAGGTTGAGATGCCATCCAGAGGCATCTGGACAAGCTTGACAAGTGGGTGCATGTGAACCTCATGAGGTTCAACAAGGCCAAGTGCCAGGTCCTGCACATGGGTCAGGGAAACCCTGGTGTCAGCCCAGGCTGGGGGCGACGGGGTCGAGAGCAGCCCTGCTGAGAAGGGATGACTGGGCCCAAGGGATGGCTGGGCCAGAGCCCCCAGGAGGGAGATGGCCCCGAACATGGGCTCTGTGCCACCCCCACTGCTCCCCCTCACCACGTTGTAGCCTGACAGTGGTGAGGTTAATTGTTCACTGTGTTGGGTTTTTTATTTTGCTTGTGCAAAGTTAAACAGTCTCCTCTGGGGACTTGTGTGAGGGTTGTCCCCCCATTTGCAGACCGACCCATGCCAGCTCCCGGAGCTCACTCGGCACAAATACGGGAAAAGGCTGGGACGGGGTAAGTCCTGACCTTCAGCGTAACCCAGACGCTGTTCCCAGGAGGAGAAAAGCTGGTTTGTGTTCACGTCAGTGGTGCCATTGTGCGGGGAGTCCTGGCCCCTCCGTGGGAGTGAAACCCCCCCATTAATCACCCGCTAGCTCCACGAGCTGGAACGAGGCCAGAGGGCGAGAGGAAAGGGGCTGCCTGGGCTCCTGCAGCAGAAAACCTTTTTCTTTAATGTCTTGACTGCTGGTAAAGTCATAAATAGAGCTGCGGGGCTTAGCAGGAAACTTTAGCTGTTGGGATCCCCTTCCCTGCAGCCTCTTGTCCCCCGCAGGACTGGCCGTTACTGGAGACTCCCTGGCAAAGAGTTGATACTGGGCCGTTACTTTAAATAGGGGTTATTTAAAATGCTTCTTGTGTGCTTACTCAACACCCAAACACAAGTCTCCTGAGGACAGCCTCACCTCGCAGCCCAGCGAGCCGGCTGCCCGGCTCCTCTCTCGGGTGGCTCTTCCTATGTGCGCAAGAGAAAAGGCCCCTTCCAGGGGCTGTGTGTGGAAAGGTGCCCATTCAGCCACCTGCCCTCGGCTTTCCCGGCCAGTAGCCCTCACCTTGTGAGTCCAGCACAAGCAAGAGCAGCCCTTGCTGCACCCACAGCAGAGCCGTGCCAGCAGGTATAAGGGAATGAGTTGGGGTGGCAGTGTTACCACCCCGTGTCCTAAAGCTTGTCCATCCCGTGTCCTAAAGCTTGTCCATCCTGTGCCCTAAGGCTTGTCCATCCCGCGCCCTAAGGCTTCTCCCCTTGCCCATCTCCTCCATGGACAGACATCTTTACAGGAAAGGAGAAATGTTTTTTCCCTTTGCTTTTTGTTTCCGTGCAGTCGGAGCAGTGTGGAGGCTGACAGCAGGGGTGGGGGGTCCCCATCAGCCTCTCCATGTCCAAAGAGCTGAGAGTCCAGCTCTCTTCTCTTCTCTTCTCTTCTCTTCTCTTCTCTTCTCTTCTCTTC
>JANVCC010000135.1:2968422-3030381 GCA_025345505.1 Todiramphus chloris collaris | reverse complement strand
CTCTTCTCTTCTCTTCTCTTCTCTTCTCTTCTCTTCTCTTCTCTTCTTCTCGTGCCAGGACTGTGCCCTGCAGGAATGCCCTGGCACTTCTCACCCATGTCCCCCGTGGAGCACCCAGAGGCATTGCCTGCGGTGGGGCCAGAGGGTGTGGACCCTGCGGTGGGGAGTGCCCAGCCCGATACCCTGGCACTCCCTTATCCCCGCTCCGCACTCCCCTGTTGTTTCTTCCAGGAAGCATTTTAAGCGATGAAATGAAACTTTCCTTGGCTTGAATCACCTCTACTTGACCCTGATGTAAATCATAAGGAACTCGAAGTTGAGAAGGTGAAGGAACTCAGACTTGAGAATGTGAAGGAACTCCAAGTTGAGCACGTGTTGCTGGCAGAGAGCAAGGATTCGGAGCATGTCTGCAGGGTGTTTTGCACGCAGGGCCATGCTGGCTTTGCGCTGCTCCCTGGGAGCCGAAGGCTTGTGGCTGGAGCTGGAGCTGAGCTGCTGGAGCCTGCCAGGTGCTATGGCCACCACCAGCCCCTGTCCTGCTCGGGGAAGGCAAAGCAAGCTCCTGGCAGCCCTTGAGGGTATGGTCGTAGCTGGATGCCAGAGCTTGTCACAGCATCTGCCTGCCACAGATAACTGACTGCATCGCCTGACGTAGATTTGTACTCCGTTGTCCTTCAGGCGTGAGCTGCCTGCTCCTGCTCCCCCTCCTAGGGATGTTTCCTCCTTTCTCATACCTCTTCCACGGATGCCGTTCTTCCCAAGTGAAGGCGGCTGTCGGTAGGCAGCCCCGCGGGTCAGCAGAGCGGGGGGTTGGCGATGGCTGAGGAGGGCAAGCGAGCCCTCCCCTTGCCCAGCCGCGCTGCCCGTCCCGCAGCGTCTCCTGACCGCGTCCTTCTGGCTCTTGCAGAGTTTGCCGTTTCGCTCGTGGAGAAGATGCAGGCTCAGGAAATCCTGCGGAGCCTGCGGCTCCCCGAGTTCGATGACCTCAGCCAGTTCTTCCGCAACCTGCCGGCCACGGCACTGGTGGGCATCGGTGCCTTCGCCGCCGTCGTCGCCTACTGGTTTGCCAGCCGGCCCAGGGCCGTGAAGCCACCCTGTGACCTGCGGATGCAGTCGGAGGAGGTCGAGGTGAGGCCAGGGGCACCTCGGCGGGAGAGGCTGGGTTCCACCAGAGGGTTGCATGCCTGGAGATCATAGAATTGTTCGGGTTGGAAGAGACCTTTCAGATCATCGAGCCCAACTGTTCCCCAGCAGTGCCAGGGCACCACTGACCCCTGTCCCTCAGCACCACAGCTCCATGGCTTGGAAACCCTTCCAGGGATCACGGGGACTCCCCCCCTGCCCTGGGCAGCCTGGCACAGCCCTGGACAACCCTGGAGGGGAAGAAATTGTTCCTCAGCTCCAACCTAAACCTGCCCTGGGGCAACTTGAGGCTGGTTCCTCTTGTCCTGTCCCTTGGGAGCAGAGCCCAACCTCCCCTGGCCCCAATCTATTGTCAGGGAGCTGGTGAGAGCCAGAAGCTCTCCTCTCAGCCTCCTTTGCTCCAGGCTCAACAAGCCCAGGGCCTCACCAGCCTTGTGCTCCAGCCCCTTCCCCAGCTCCGTTGCCCTTCTCTGGCCACGCTCCAGCCCCTCAATGTCCTGCTGGGAGTGAGGGTCCAAAAACTGACCCCAGGATTTTAGGAGCAGCCTCTCGTGCCCAGTCCAGGGGCATGATCCCTGCCCCAGTCCTGCTGGCCACACTGGTGGTGATCCAAGCCAGGATGCTGTTGCCAGTAGGTGGTTTTGTTTGTTCTGAAGGCTTCACAAACCTCATCCTGAAATCACTGACGTAATGACGCTGTGCCAGGGATCACTTCACTCCTTAATTCACCTTTTTCTGTCAACTGGAAAACTAGAATACAGCCCATTCATTTATCCCCTTAGATTTCCAATAACATTTTGGCCTTGGCTTTTCTTATCCATCCACGACTGAAGACTGCAGGAGCTGCCATTGCAGGGGAGAGACCACTGAGAGGCAACAGCCGATACCATCTAATCAGCCAGCACTTCTTGTGTGTGCCCGTTACTGAGTTTGCTGCTGCAGCCTTGGTAATAAGAAGAAGGAGCAGACTCGAATTCATGCTCAGAAGCCGAGGAGTTATTAATTTTCATGCTTGCAAAAGGTTTTAAATTTTAATGAAGCCGCTCCGTTTTGAAGAGGAGAAATATTTCTGAAAATTATTCCCACTTAAATTAATAATCTGAAAGTGCGATGAGAGTTTTTAAAGCCTTTTGTGATGTCCCCTCTAAAACGTTATTGTCTTTTAATTCCAACAGCTTCTTAAAAGGGTAGGAGGAATTTGCATTTTCCAAGACAAAACTGGTTTTGGCTTCAGTTTTGGCTCTGGTTTGGGCTTCAGTGAGACTTCCTTCTGGCTCACAGCACAGTCCTGCTTTGGCCACTCTTGCCCCACCTGCCTCCCCTTGCCCACTGCTAAAATACCCCAGGCACTGGGGTCTGGAGTTTGGTCTCTGCTTCAGTCTGTCTTTGTGTTGGCCCAATGTCCTTGACAAGGTGCCCATGGTGCCAGTCTTGGGGACAGGTGGTAATGGGTTTGAAAGGGGTGGATTTAGATTAGTTATTAGGGAGAAATTCTGTACTGTGAGGGTGGGGAGAGCCTGTGCCAGGCTGCCCAGAGAGGTGGTGGCTGCCCCATCCCTGGCACCATCCCAGGGGAGGTTGCCTGGGGCTCTGAGCTCCCTGCTCTAGCTGCAGATGGCCCTGCTCCCTGCAGGGGGGTTGGACCAGATGAGCTTTAAGGTCCCTTCCCACCCAAACCAGTCTATGGTGCTGTGATTCTGTGTGACAGGGTCTGTCCGGGGCACGCCGGTCGGTGATCGGGGACAGCCCCCAGCTGCTGACACACTACTACGATGACGCCAGGACCATGTACGAGGTCTTCAGGAGGGGATTCAGCATCTCAGGTGAGAGCCTGGAAGCAGAGGTGGGGAGTGGTGGAGGACCAGATGACGTAGCGACCCAGACAGTGTGGGAAACTCAAAGGCTTGTGGCAGCTCAGAGAGTGCAGAGGCTGAAACAGGGTGAGAGACCCAAATGGGAGAGAGGCACATCACAGTGTGGGAGAACCTGGCAAACGGACGTCTTGGAGAATAGGGAGCCCAGAGAGTGGAGGCCAATAGAGTGCAAAGGGAAGAGAGACCAGACATGGAGGCCCAAATAGAGTGGAAGGTCTAAGGATTGGAGGCCAAGGAAAGAGGAGGCCCAGCAAGGGCAGGGCAGGTGCTGCAGCCTGCACTGCCCATGGTGCCACGGGCAACACTTTTGGAGCGTGGGGGTTATAATCGGGGTTGTTATTTGCCACGTGCATCATTTTGCCCTCAACATCACTGCATTTTACTGTGCAGTCTTGTGATGCTGTGAGATCTTTTTGCTGCCCCTGGCAGACAGCTTAGCATCCTGAATTTTGCAGCATCAGCAAAGCCCATCATACATTATTCATCTCCAGAACATTTATGAATACATTAAACAGGGCTGACTCCTTGGAACCGTGGAACCCAGCGGAGCTCTTCCTCCTCTGCAGGCACTGATGCTACTTTCTGCTTGTTGCTGCCTTTTCATCAGTTGCTCACCCAGATTACCTTTCATTCCACAGCAGGGCAAGGGAAGGGACTCTGCCAAAAGCTCTTAGGAAAGCTGAGTGTGGTGTATCAGTCCATCAACCTCACCCCAGCATCAATGGTGCCATCAAAGAGCTCTCGCACGCTTGTGAGGCAGCATTTCCCACTCCAAAAGGCCACCATGACTCTTCCCTGCTCTGTCATAACTATTTCTGTGCCCGCTGCTTACGACGTCCCACCTCGCTGGTCACAACCATTTCATGGTCAGATTGTTATTTTGGGTACCACCCAAAGCCTCGGTGGAAATGCAAACATTCCACCCTGCAGGACAGGGGTAAATCAGTAACTCGGTGTCTGGATCTTGTGCAGGTAAGGACAGAGAGCAAATTAATTAAACTTCTCAAATATTTCTCCTGTCATGTAGTGCTGAGTATTGTCTTACCTTCCTCCAGGGCTGGTTGAGTTTTCACTTTGAGGAGTTTAAATGAAAAGGCAGTGGAAGCAGTGGGAGCTGGTGTTTGGGATGAGCCCTCACCAGCCACCAACACTCACGCTGCCTTCAGAGAAATGTCTTTTCATGAGGCTGTTTGGGGGGCAAACTGCTGCTGTCCCCTCTGGAGAGCTGAAGCAACCATCTGGGAGATCCCAGCAGGTAGCTGGTCTCCCTTTAGCTGCACTGGTGTGCTGAATCCGATGGGGCTGGCTGCGGGCGAGAGCCAAGCCCAGTAACAGCAGGTTTACTCTGGAGGGCTCTGCCCATCCCCGGGCAGTGTGGTACTGGGCAGTGTGGTACTGGGCAGTGTGGTGACTCCCAGCCCTGCCCCGTAACTCCATCTTCTGCTTCTCTCTTCCAGAAAACGGCCCTTGCCTGGGCTTCAGGAAGCCCAAGCAGCCCTACCAGTGGCTGTCCTACAAGGAGGTGAGCTGGAAATCATACCCCCAGTAATACCCTCCCCCCCCACCAGAATCCCCTCGCCCAGTGCCCTCGCCCTGCCCGGCAGAAGAAGGGGTGTCAAGGTGCCCGTCTGTAACGCCCACTCTAGACTGGGAAGATGCCAACGCCTACGTGAGGGCTCTCGGTTCCCCCAGCTGGGGCCACCCTGGTGTTCTGTAGGTGTGTTGGTTTTGGGGACCAGCTCAACGCCTGCTCGTGACAGCATGGTCCAAGCCGTGGGGCATTGCCAGCCAGAGGTCAAGTGCTCGTCAGCTACTGATGGCTCATGATCACATAAAAAATTGGGCCTTGAGATAACAAATAAGATCGTTTGAGACCCTCCCTGCATAAGCCACGTCTCACTTTGTTTGGTGTTGCTTATATTGCTATTTTTTACGTTGGTTTGTTCGGGTTTTTTTTCCCCCTCTCCAAATTCCAGGTGGCTGAAAGAGCAGAAGCTCTGGGTTCAGGGCTTCTCCAGCAGGGCTGCAAGCCATCCACAAAGCAATTCATTGGGGTCTTTGCTCAAAACCGTCCAGAGGTGAGATTTTAACTTCGACTTGATGCTCTATTAATAAAGTTCCTGCCTTGCAAGCTTGTTCTCAAGCGTGTGACATCTGCTGCCGTGGCCTTCTTCTCACCTTCATGCTCTGATGTCCTCCTGCAGTGGATCATTTCCGAGCTGGCTTGCTACACCTACTCCATGGTGGTGGTTCCCCTCTACGACACCTTAGGTCCCGGAGCCATTCGTTACATCGTCAACACAGGTAAAACCAAAGGTGATGTAACCTTCTCAAGAACTGGCTTTCATTGCTCAGAATACTTCATTCTTCTTTCCAAAGATGGGTGATTTTGCTTGCTGAGCGTCATGTGGAGAGGTTTCTGGGGAGCTGTGTGTCCCCAGGCTGGGTCAGGGCTGCGTTTCCCACGCGCCTGGTCGTGCACAGCCGTGGAGGGGGCTGCTCTGGCTGCGGGAATTACTCCTTGGCCACACACTCCAGTGCTGCTTTGTATTTTGCCTTCTAGATATTTTCTTCGTATTTTGCCTTCTAGATATTTTCTTCGTATTTTGCCTTCTAGATATTTCTTTTTTTTTAGCCCACGTGGCAAGACATTTTCATATTTTGAACTGAATCCCAGAATAAGTGTAGACATCAGCTTCGGCAGTGATTTGGGTTGGCTAAAACTGCATGGATTTTCAAAGGGAAATGTATGTTATCTATTCTCGGAGTTCTGATGGCAGCCTGAAGTGAATATCAGAACGGGTGTGGTGGTAGCTACGAGCCAGCAGCCAATCTTGCATTAAAGAGTATTTACCCTGAACAGCTCATGTGGCTGCTTTTCTTCCAGCTGACATTTCCACGGTCATTTGCGACAAGCCTGAAAAAGCCAGAATACTCCTTGACCACGTGGAGAGGAAGGAGACGCCAGGTCTGAGCTCCATCATCCTGATGGACCCATTTGAGAAGGAGCTGATGGAGAGAGGAAGGCGCTGCGGGGTTCGCATCCAGACCATGCAGGAGGTGGAGGTAAGTTGCCTCCCTCTCTCTTTTTCACCACGTTTTGTAGCTTCTGTATAAAGCCAGTAAAATATACAGGGACTGGTGAACTGCATGGCAGGTTCAGAGTCTGTTAATATCAACGTGTGGATCCGTGCAGCTGCCTCTTAAGTGTTATTCCTTATTGAGAGGAGCCACCATTTCGATCCTTCCTGCTCAAATAAGTTATCAGCTGCTAATTAAGCTTGGAGAGTGGGGTTGCAGTTCAAGACACTGTCCTCCTCTGTGTAAGCCTACAGCTTTGCACTTCTCTGAAACAGCCTGCATCCAGCTCAACCAGCCCAAGCACTACTTGAAATCCCAGGATGGCACTGCAGTTAATGCCGGAAACTCGGGGTAGAAAAGATGACCTAAGTGTTAGCCACAGTATTTTCTGCTCTAGCTCATGCTCTCCCTTTGTGGTTTGCAGATTATTGAGAGTAGGTTACACCACAGGAATTAAAGTGGAAATGATTTTTGTTACTCTGTTCTCTTTCAGGACTGCGGCCGCGAGAGTCGGCACGTGCCGGTGGTGAGTGTTGGGATGGTGCTTCTCCCGCTGACAGTCCCAGCTGACTGAGTTACACTGGTTTCAGCTGACAAGGGAGGGAAGGGCTTGCTTTGGGCAGCAGGAGTGTGTGCATCTTTAGGGACAGTCCCCCATGACCAGTTCCATGGGTGATGGTTTTAAATGGAAAGAGGGTAGATGTAGAGTAGATATAATAAAGACTTTTTTGGTGCTGAGGGTTGGTGAGAGCCTGTGCCAGGCTGCCCAGAGAGGTGGTGGCTGCCCCATCCCTGGCACCATCCCAGGGGAGGTTGGCCAGGGCTCTGAGCACCCTGCTCTAGCTGCAGATGGCCCTGCTCCCTGCAGGGGGGTGGACCAGATGACCTTGAGAGGTCCCTTTGAAGCCATTCTGCGATTCTGTGACCCTCTCCACGTGGGAGGCAGTGGAAGAGCCCAGGGACTGTCGATACCATCCACCGGAGATGTTTGGTATTTGCTTCATGCCTTCTGCCTGCGACACTTAACTGAGATCGCTCATCCTTGCTGCACGTGTTAATGGGACAGTAATTAACTGCCATTGTTAGGCAACATTAATTCCACTACCTTACCCAGGTGGCACCAAGGGAATGTGTTTGCCCCATTGGCTTTCCAGTGGGGTTTCTATAGCTCAGAAGCACTACTTGGCACTATTTCTCTGGGATATTTTTGGACAATTGCCTTGATGTTTTTCACTGGCTGCTCAGAGTCATGCAAACCTTTGAAAAGCAGCCTCTAATTTTCAGGCTGCTTTATTTCTTCATTTGTGACCCAAAATAGCTCCTGCTTGCCGTGGCGTTGAGAATACAGCGATGCTACTGGAAACGGGAGCAATCAGCAGCTTTGGAAAGTTGTTCCCTGTTGTGGATCTCCACACGTTTCCAGAATTTATCTGGGAATCTGTAAATCGTCTCAAGTTTTCCCCCACGTCTACAGGTATAAGCAGTGCCTTGGAAAATACAAACCATCAAAGTTGTCTTCCACTAAAGCACACCCTTAATGCAGCTGGAGCGAGACGTAAGGGAGGAATAGATACTCCATCAACTGCAGAAAACTGATTAAAAAGAGTTTAATGATGGGCTTTTTTGATTCCCCTTGGCAAATATAAACTTTTAGTGCTGAGCTAAAATACAACTGGTTTGATCTTTAAATTTATCCAATGACAACAGTCTGCCATTGACCTTCCTGCATTTGATTGATGGGATTTTTTTCTTATTTTCTCTGTGTCTTTCTAGCCTCCTCGACCAGAAGATCTATCAATTGTCTGCTTCACTAGTGGCACTACAGGTAAAAGAAGAGGCGTTTTAATCTCAAAATGTTAGATTATCAAATCAATTATTAATGTCACCTCAATATGTGCAAACTTGCTGTTATACTGACACGGCAATGATATTTCTATGTGGTTTTAATATATAAGACTATAGATGTGTATACGTTTGTGTAGATTGCAAGTTAAAATTAAGGTGTATTTATCTTTCACTTGAATTCCCTGACTTACACTTTGGCAGCATGATTTTCCTGGAAATCTGCCCGTGTTTCTGCTTCCCATTTTGCACTGTAGTTGTGACCCACTTGATGGATTTTTATCTTCTGCAAATCTCTGGGAAAAGAAGGAAAAAAAAAGAAAAGAATCGTGAATCCACAGCTTTTCATTCTCTGTATCCTAAGCACACAGATGTCCTCAGCACCTCTTTGTTCTCTGCAGTGTGCCCAAGTTTGCTCGTGTTCCCCATCTCCTCAGGTTGGCCCTGGGGCACCACGTCCTGGGATGAGCTGGGACAGCCCACACTGTGGGGACCTGCGTGTCACTGGCCTTTTTCTTGGAGAGGAGCAGCATCATTTTTCTGCCTGTTCTTAGCAGCCACAGTGCTTTCTCCTCTCTCTGGACCGTGCTTTTCATACCGCTTGCAGGAATTTCCTACTCTTGAGAACTTGACCTCTGTAACATCACCCCAAAAGCTGGACAGGGAAGGACTATGCTCCAGGAGCCACTGGAGCAGCTCTTCCAGGTTCACCTGCACTCTTAGCATTGCCCAACGCTCGGTCCTACCCCAAAGCATCCTTGGTTTGGCCTCTGCTCATGTAGGCAAGCAGAAGATGCCACTTGACACTTGACTCCAAGAAGGGAGCTGCTTGTGCTGCTCAGCCTGCAGAGGAGGCTGGACAAGATGAGCCATGTTCCATCTCCTGGAGAAGACTCATACTGCAGATCAGGTAGGCACCTGCTTTACCAGCTCCAAGTACAAACTCAAAATGTAGTAAAGGTTTTGTTTGTTTTGGTTTCTTTTTCACCGTCACACATCATTGTTAGACCGAGCTCTGCACCCTCCCGACCCACCCACCCGAGGCTGTGCGGAAGGAGCTCGTGACTCTGCTGGGGCTCAGCAGTGGGGAATCCTAAAAGGAAAAGGTTGGAGGCAGTGCAGGGTCCGGGGGCACCACGGCTCAGAGTGGCGGGCACACGCGAGGACCGTGGGGACCCAAAGGAGTCCAAACAAAACAATTTGTTTGTCTGGATTTTCAAGTGCAGAGCAATTATTTTTGTCAAGTCACACTTCAGTTGATATTTTTCTTTCTAATAAGAAATTCTGAACAGAAAAGGGTTTGGGGATTTTCCTTTTTTTTCCCCGATTCGCAGATGCAGTCATGGGCCAGTTTCTGACTTTATGCTTTTACAAACACACCTGGAGTTATAGAAAGAGGACAACCAGGGAGCTCATTTGCTTTCTCCCATCCAAACCAGAGGTCACACATTCAGCAAGTCATCTGCAAGCTAAACTCTCACAGAGCAAAGCTTTGTGAACCACCCTCTGCTGCTGGAGGACGGTGCACATCCTTTGGCTTTGCCGGGAGGTTGTATCAGCACTCTGGTCTGTTTGCCGTGCTGTGTTTGGACATAAAAGGCTTGGCTTTTTGTAGAGCCCACGTTGGGATTGTTTTAACGACCAGATTTAGAGTTTACTTCCAACAGATACGTTCTCAAGGGCTTCTTCAGTCCTGAAGGGCTCTAGCTGTTTTTGTGTGGCACGAAACAAATCTTATCTGTAGAGTCTGTAACCTGAAAACTGTAGAACTGGAAACAATCTTAGCTATTTATAAGCGACCCTCAGAAGCAGGCTTCAATGTGTGCTTTTCTTTGATAGGATCAGATGTCCAAATGTCTCCCCAGGGAGAAGGAAGATGCGGAAATTGCTGAGCTCAGATCACAAGACCAACTTGTACCAAGAAATCATCGTCAGTCAGAAACGGGCCAACGGCACACAGATGCCCCCAAACCATCAGGACACAATCAGGCTACTCTGGAGAGCCAATCTGTCATTTCCTCAAGGATCCACCTGTATCCAACTGGATAAAAATTGCTTCCCAGTGGTTTCCCACAGCCTGCCAGGGCATGGTGCTGGTTGCTGAGGGCTCCTGCAGGGAGGAAAGTGCTGATGTCCCACAGTGCTGATGGATCACACCACCGACTAGTGATGTGGAAAAGGTTCTTCTGTTGCTCACGGGAACTGTCAAACCAGCCTGGCACCAAGCTAAGGAGAAGCTGCTACACCCAGACATGGTTTAGTGGTGACCTGGCTGTGCTGGGTTAATGACTGGGCTCGATGAGCTTGAAGGTCTGTTCCCACCAAAATGATTCTATGATTCTGTGAACTGGCGGGGATCACAGTGCACCCGTTTCTGTACGAGAGCACTACAAGACGCGTCTTTACAAGGAAATGGAAACTTGAGAGTGGTGGCATGGATTTTTTTGTTTTCATTTATTTTTTTTTTAAAAACCCAGGCAGCATCAGTGCCAAACTTTTTCTCTTGGAGTGGTAACTCTGGGAAAGGGCTTATAGCAAGGGGCACCTGCTTTACTGAGTTAACTCTTGAAACAGAAGAACTAATGAAGGTCAAAATTTACAGGAATCCCCCAGCCCAAGGAGCTGCAGCTCCCCCAGGACAGCATGGTTTTTGCACTTGATTTCTCCCAAGGAAGGAGAAAAGGTTCTCACGCTGGTTTTCCTTGTTCTAAGGCTTTGACCACAGCCTCTCTGGGCTGTGGGACCTTCTGCAGGCAGGACACGGGGGAAGGAGCCAGGCTGGAGGAGCCAGGCTGTTCACACTGCTTCCACGCACGTCGTAGGCATTAGAGCAGAGGTCAAAGTCAGAGGTGGAGTAAGTAAGTGAGTCTGAGGTCTCCAAGCATCTGAGAAATCTTCTAAAGGAAACCCGAAGAGCCTGTGTCAAGGTGCAGGAGCCAGATCTGCTGCTGCTATCGCTGGAAGGTGCCGTTTTGAATCTCCCAAGCAGTCCTGAGCACATCTCTCAGGGGCTAGACACGACTGGAACAACACGAGCGATTCCTGGCTCTGTATTTACAGCTGACGGTGCTTCCTGGAGTCTTCTTGAGGTCGGGATCCACGTGTGCAGCCAGCTGTGGAAACAAAGCACCTCAAAACGAAACCTGCCTGGCTGAGCTGGTGCCCGCCAAGCCTGCCTGTCCCAGCGTGTCAGGATGGGAGCAGTCGTGGCTGCAGAGCTGCCAACCCCAGCTTCACCTCTGAGCTCTGCCGGAGGACGAGAGCAAAGAAACATCCTGTGCGCTGCGCTCGTCTGCAAGCCTTTGGGACCGAAGCACTCAAAGGCACTCGGAACACCAGATTTTCAGTAAAATCCGTTGTGTTGAAGCTGTCCTGCTTTCGTGCAATAAATGCGTGCAACCGTTGGAGCTCCTGGTTGGGCCCTTATTGAATTATTTGCGAGGCCGGGCGGAAGCGATGCCAGCGAGGCTGGCAGGGCAGAGTTCTCAGCACCGTGGTGGTCGTGGGCACGTGTCTGCCCCAAAGAGCTGCCAGAGCTGCAAATTGCTCTGAAACCGAGAGGATTAAGCTTATTTTCCCGTGTCGAACCTGATTCACAAAACACCGTTGCCCCTTTCCTAATCTGAGGAAGCCGGGATGAAATCCTGGCTGCCTGACAGTTTTGTGAGGCCGTTGCGTCCGTCGGCGACGGTAAGAGCATCACAAAGCTCCCGGGGGGCATCCCTGTGACTGCCCAGCCCGGCCCACACAGGTTACCTGCAGGTAAAGCTCCTCTGATCTGCTTCCGCACGGCGTGGCAGGACCCGCGCTGCCGTGGGGTGAGAGAATTAAAGCAAGCTGCTTAAAACCGCGCTGGGGGGGGACAGAGGGAGAGCCTGGCTCTGTAATCTTTATTCGAGCCGAGCTGCACCGCCTGTTCAGAAATAAACCCTCTGAGGATGATGAGAAGGGACAGAGCTGTGAGAGGAGGACATGCAGAGCCCTGCGTGCCAGGGCTGGATGGAGCCCCTGGCTCCGGTTTCTGTGCTCAGGAAGGTCCAACCTGCGCGTTCGCCGTAAGCCAATGCCGGATTTTGGCGTGCCAACATATACGAAACTGAGAAATTATAGCACGGTGTGAAGAGGGATACTCAGCTCAGAAAAGAGGGTGAAAAAGCAAAACCCAGCAGTGCGGAGCTGCCTGTGCAGGTAGTGGGTGAAATGGTGCTGGCCCAGCACCCAGTGCTGGGATGGGACATGACCCGGGGGCTTTGCTGGCTCCATCCTGGGTTTGCTGCTGCCTCCAGGACACCTCTGCCCTGCTGCTGGCAACGTTAATGGCTTTTCTGAATTCCAGTCTCACTTGGGTCGTCTTGTTGCCTACTTTTTACCACGTGTTACCTGCTTTCTGCATTGTTCAGGTTACCCGGTGTATGAAGTAAGAGCCTGACAGGCTTTGAAATGGGGTCTGTTGGTATTTAGCATCATTCTCAGTCAAAACACCTCTGAGAGAGATCCTGCCTGGAGAGGCTGGGAACAGCCCTGCTCATCATGTGGCTCCATCCAAGTGCTCTCACAACTTGCAGTCGGGCTATTTCTGGTGGAAACCGTTGCTGCGAGGCTCCGACAGAAACATTTGTGTTTGCAGTATCATTTTATTAGATTTTGAGTATCACAGTAAGTGCTTTTGGGGCAAATCACCTCGCAGAAATGGCCACAAAAATTGGGTGAGTTTGAAAATTCAGAAGGAGACTGTAATATTTCAACCGTTCCTTGTTTGGGTTTTTGTTAAGCTTTTGGAAATCACCTGCTGGCTCACGGTCTAAAATCCCTCTCTGTTTCCTTCCAGGGAACCCCAAGGGTGCTATGCTGACGCATGGGAACGTGGTGGCCGACTTTTCGGGCTTTCTGAAAGTGACGGAGGTGAATACCCTGCTGTGTGCAGACAGGGGGGTTGAGCTGTGTCCCCGCGCGGGCTGGCAATGCGCCCTTGCAGAGAAGAGCTGAAATTTCTTTTACTGCAAGGGCCAAATCCATGGAAAGGGGAGTAAATCTGAGCTTACGGCACTGGAGGGCATTAAATCCCCTTCCCAGCACTGGCTCTGTAGGGAGCAAAGTGCTGCTGAGGAGCACTGTAAATCAACTCATTAACTCCTTCTGAAAAATTAGGAGAGCAAATGAGTCTGGCACAATTGCAATGGGTGCTTGAAAAAGAGTGCAGGATCCACCCGTGCTCTTCGTGTCCCATTGTGCCCACACAATGGCCTCATCTATTTGAAAACTTTCTGCATATAAGTGTCTATATATCTCTATATATCAATGTATAAGTTTTTGGCAGGAACAGATAATGTAATTGATATGAAAGTGTCTCTTGGTTTCTATTACACATATGTTTAGAAAAGGATAGCACTGGCCAAGCACCCGTAGAATATGTTTTGTGTAATGTGAAAACTTGTGTTTTAGAAACAATGCGGGAAGCGAGAATTGCTTCAGCACAACTTATTAAGGATTTTATACAGCTTGTAGCTAACAAATATAAAGCATCTCATAGTAACTCTATAAAGCCACGACACACACACGGGATGGGCAGCTTGTTACCTTATACCCCTCGCTGCTCCTATCGTTGGCACTGAAAATACTGCAGTCTTACTCTCTTAGTCCTTGAACTTTCTCAGACTGCTGTTGTCAAGAAACTCAGGGCTGTGGTGGGAGAAATCCTGCTGAACTCACGTGCCCAAGTGTCTGCAGGGCTGTGGCTCCAGTCGTTTGCAGTACGAGATGCCAAGGCAGCATCTTGCGGTCGCGAGCCCGCGGGCTTCGCTGGGTTCAGGGGCAGCGAGATGCACAAATGAAAGCTGATGTGTAGATAGGTCTTCAAAGGGCAGGAACATTTATTTTGGAAGAGAACTAATTTAGAGGGAGCCAAGAGGAACTTGGCATCATCCAGGACCGGCCCACAGAAATAGATTTAGTGCTCACTGACAGCAATGGGACTCTGATTACTCTCAGAGGCATCAGGTTGAGACCTAAGTGGTTGTAAATCCAACAGCTTCAGTCACCAGAGCATTGTTGACAGTCTGAATGCCCGGAGCTGACCCACACAACGAGGGCACCGTCCAACCCCAGCAATGAAATCGAGCAAAGTGGAAAAATAGCTGAAAGTAGTGTAAATTAGTGAAATAAAAATCCCTAAAGCTGAAGAGTACTGTAGGGTTGCTGAGAAGTACTGTAGGTTTTCTGTTTATAGCCTCTTGTGCCAGTTTTGCTTAGCTCAGTGATTTAAAATTTTTTTTTCTATATAAACAGAACACTTTTTGAAGTGAACCTAGACCTTCACTATAGGGATGTTCTCGAATGCCAAGAAGCTATTTTCGTTCTTCCATTTAACTGGACAACTGTGCAAACTGCAATACTATTCAATGTCATCTTTTCTTTTGCGGTCCGATTTAAAAACAAATCATTTATTCTCTGGGCACTTATGTGAAAAAAAAAAACAAACCACCCCACAAAGCAGCACAGCCAACGCTGCAAATGATTCTACATTGCTGCACTTGCAGAAAACGAGGCCAATTTGAAATCATGTATAAAGAGATCTGCAGACCCTAATGGCTTCGTTCAGGCTGGCACATAAGATCATATAAAAGGAGATGCTGAAAACCCCCACCGAGGTCAATCCTGTCTGACTTCGCTAGGTTGGGAGGGCACACCCAAGTCAGACTTGAGATTTAACTCCAGTAAAATATCCCCCGAGGATGAAGCTCCTGTGCCTCCATCCATCCCCGCGTCCCAGCTCGCGGGCGATCGGTTCCACCGTGGCGGTGGAGATGCAGAGTGGGTATCAGCTGCTCATCCTGTCAGCCTGGAGATTTTTACACCCATTCTCCACTGGGCGCTGGCCTTGGTGCAAGTTATTGGGTAACCACGCTTCCAGTTCTTCTAATCCGTGCTGTTGTGGCCTTACCCTTGGAAATGGGGGTAGAAAGGCTACGTGTCTTCTAGGGCATGGATCAGGTAAAGCCTCAGGGCCTTTGTTTATTCCAAGCCAGAATTAAAACCTTGGCAAACTGAAGACTTCGGTCACTTATTTTTTTTGCATAATTTGTCCAGCCTTCTTTTTACCCCACTGCATCTGTCTATGGGTCAGTGATGATGCCCTTAAAAACCACGTTTTAATCACTTAAAATTAGGAGAAAACGCTAACAGAAATCATTACTTTTTGCAGCTGAAGAAAATCATTAATTTTTCCAACATTCTCTGACTGAACTCAATGATTAACCTCAGGAAAAGTAAAAAACACAATAGCTTTGATTCTTCCTGTGATTCCCTGGTGGGCTCTGCGTGATGTGGTCAAAGGACGCGCCCGTAGAGCCCCGCTGACTTCCAGGAGGTTCCTGCAGGTCCTCCCCAGGCTCCTGCAGGTCTGCAAACAGCCCAGCCGGCAAATCCTGGTCTCAGCACCTCGCGGTAGGAAGCAGAGGACCACAAATTGTGTTCTCTGTCAGGGTGAGCCTCCGTTCCCAGCGTGAGCTGTGTGGACACGATACACCTCCTGCCCTGGAGAGACCTCTCCGTTGCCCTCTGTGTACATCTCCGTGCTCTTTACTCCTCCTGCTAACCGAGCTTCATTGACGCTGTGGCTTTAACGCTTCACTTCGTGCGCTGCTCCCTTCCTCTCTCGACGATCTTTACCCTTTTGCTCCTCTGGTGCCATTTTTCTTTTTTATTGTTTTATGACTTTCTTGTTGTCTTCCTGTCAGTGTTTCTTTCCTTTCTGTCTTCCCATGCCCTTCACCTGCAGAAAGTGATCTTTCCGAGACAGGACGATGTGCTCATCTCCTTCCTGCCTCTGGCTCACATGTTTGAAAGAGTTATACAGGTAAGAAACCTGCCTGAACTGACGAGGCCTTGTGGGGCTCCTTCTGTTTTCTTCCAGAGTCAGTGGTCTCCTACTTGTGAGGATGTACACATTTCCTATTTGCCTTTAGCACACATGTTTGAGAGAATGGTACAGGTAAGGTCCTAGTGTCAGTGGAAATCGTCTTTTCTTCTACGCCACAAAAAAAAAAAAAATATTAAAAGCAACGTAAAATGAATAAAATACTAAATAACCAGCCATATCTTGTAGCACTAAAAAAAAAAAGCTTGTACTCCAGAAGTGCCACGTGCATAACACCAGAGCCTGGCCCCTGGTCCCGGTGACACGGGCACGAGTCCAGAGCAATTCCAGGAGACTTTCCCAAGCTCTCCAGCTCACACCGGTGGCTCTGAGATTGGCAAACAGCCCCTTGTCCACGAGCAGAACCTGCTCCCCGCTCTACTATTCTGGGGGCAGCTTTTCAAAGCACTCTAGGATGAGGTATCACGGGAGTAAAAATAATTCCATGCCATTTTCTACAGCAGCTAAAATCCTTTGGTTGGGTAAATAACCAGAACTGCAAAAACCTCGCAGGCACTGAAAAAGAGAAAACTAAGATCATGGTGTGACCCACGTGATCCTCCTGGCAGGGCATTAACTGGAAGCCAGCGTCCCCTGGAAATAGTGGCAAAGAGAAGCAGGAGCTCGTGCCAGCCCCCAGAACTGACTTTTCCCAGCTCTTTCTGAAAAGAGCGGTGTTAATTTGTGCTGCAGTCGGTGTGTGGAGTGAGGCAGGTGAGACGGGCACCTCGGCTCTCCTGGATGGAGAAGCTGCGAGCTGAAAAGGATCCAGTACATGAGGATTGGTCCGGGATTCAGTTGCAGCTCTGTGCTTTCTCAGGGAGGGCTGTTTGGGGCTGAAAGAGAATTTTTGGAGCTGGATGAGCCTCCCACTTCTTAGCAGCAGCTGTGCCAGAAAGAATATATTCTGCCCTGTTAAAAAAAAACCTTGCAAATTGGAAGTGAAAGTCCGTGAAAGATTTGGAGAGGCAAGTTGGTCAGCATGGCCCCATCATTCAGGGCAACTGCTTTGGCAGCGAACAAGAAGATAATGATTCAAAAGTCAGCTGGGGGAAAAAAAACCCCAGATAAATATTTGAAATAACCTCATTTCACAGGATGTTGCCACATGGAAAGGAGCAGGCCTCCAAAGGGTGTTCAGGTTTATCCTCCCGGCTGAAAAAACAGCTCATAAATGTGAAGGTTTTTTTTTCATAAGAAGTTTTCCAAAGCGTTCTGAACAGCAAGCACGGTGCCAGCATCCCTAATCTTAGACAACATTATCACTTCCTGGAACCTACAGTTAAAATTATAGGGATGTGTTCTTTAAAACCAAGAATTTCCAGTAATTTATAGTTCCCAGTGAGGATGCTGATTATGTTTTTCCTGGGAGGGAGCTGATGTTCTCAGCCTACCCCTTGCAGAGCGCGTGGGCCCAGGCTCAGCTCCCGGCATCGCGGGCGCTTTGCTGGGGCTGGGGCTGGTGATGGGGATGCCTTCTCCTGCTCGTGCTCCAAAAGCAGGGTAGCAATGCTGGTTTCCAAACGCTCTCCAGTGATAAACCACCAGTTTGACCAAGTCACTGGTTAGTTCTGACTACCAGAGCTGCTGCTTCAGCTGGCTGATGGCAGGCAGCCCACCCTGCCCAATCCCACCCATCCAGCTCTATTCTGATCTGATCTAAGTGGCCTGTTTTCTTTCCAAGTACAAAACTTTTGGATCTGTGGTTTCCATACCAGTGAAGCACCTTTTGTGAAGAGGGCTCCTATTTCTGGGATACAGGATCAGGCACTGTGTTGCTAACGTAGTCTCTGTTGTTGTATTTAGACAAAACTAAAGTATTAACACCTAAAAATCGGCTGCCACTCAGTACGTTTTACAATCTTTCTTAATATGCATGCGTTTATTGACAATAGGTCCTCATGCTGGGAGCTGCTATGGTAGGTCTGGGCTTCAGAGAAGTTCAGATCCACAATCTGACCCTAACTCGGACTTCTCCATCCCTGTATGCGTGGGATGAAGGGAAATCCCTTCTAAAAGCTTCGGTTCCTTTTTCTTCCAGAAACAGTGGCAAATTTGGTGGATGCTGAATTGTCAGTTCTGATAAGTGCCCAGAACTATCCGTACGTTTCTCTTCAGTGTCAAATGTGCAGTTAGATTTGATATAGATTTCTCAAGTTCCATTTTTGTCTTACGGGGAGTAGTTTCATGAAAGGCACTGCCACGCTTGGGAGGGATGCTCTGCCCTGGGAATGAAAAGCAAAGAGGTTACAAGTGTTCCTTGTGCTTCCCACCAGTCCGTCGTGTACTGCCACGGAGGGAGAATCGGCTTCTTCCAAGGCGACATCCGTCTCTTATCTGATGATATGAAAGCGTTGCGTCCAACCATCTTCCCTGTCGTGCCACGGCTCTTGAACAGAATGTATGATAAGGTGAGCTGAATGTTGCTCTTTTTGTAGTTAAACATTATGTCCCTTTAGTACTTATGTGAAAGAATCCCCTTAGTCGTGGAGGTTCCCTGAGCTGATTATACTTTTTCTGCTTGGCTGCAACCACATTCTTCCCCCGTGTAACTGATAGAGCTGCTCCAGTCTGTAAATCTAGATTATGTTCATATAAATCTAGATTATGTTCATACAAATCTAGATTATGTTCATACAAATCTATATTAGGTTCATACAAATCTATATTAGGTTCATACCAATCTATATTATGTTCATGAACACAGCCTGCAGACATGGCTCTTCCACGTCACTGTGAAATCCCTCTGTATTTAACCTCTTACCCTCTCTGAGGTTACTAGTGGCCTTCCCAGAGACGAGGGATTTCTTTCTCCACAGAAGCACCAGTCGAACCTGGCTGCATCAGGACTTTTTGTGCCCTTCAACCATTTTTCCATCTTGAATGACTTTCTAGTGGCAAGGACAGCTGAAAATTGGGAACTGCAAAGAGACGAGGAGGATTTAGGGTGTGTGAATGTGAGGGTGGCTTTTGGACCTAGAAGGCTTTAAAACTAGAAGATGGTCTTGAAAGGTATTTAAGACAGGCATGTCTGGGCATCATGTTAAATCTGTTTGACCAGCTGGGAATATTTATTCCTCAGTAGACTTATCCTCTAAAGAACAGCTTAAGCACAAGCTACTGATTTAATTTTTCCCCAAGGTCAGGACTGTTGGATCAGGGGTTCTGGTGCCTCCCTAGAGGGACGGGCACTGGGGGTTTCTCGTTTGTGGAGGTGTAAGTTCATGCTGGTCAAGCTGAGGTAAACGCAGCCCCCATCACCTCACCAGCTGCTCTAGGACTCAAGTTGCTCATCCCTAGTTGCTCCAATGTCACTGGACCCTATATCGTGGAAACCATCTAGAAACAGCAGTCATGGAAACGTAGTCAAAGCCTTCACCATCATCTTCGCTTCCCCCCCCCAAGGGAACAGGATGCCCAAGAGCAAAGAGAGTGACCCAAACCACTCGTGTTTTTTTCCCCACCAGCCAAGCCCTCGTGTAGCTTTCTTAACTGTACTCGTGGCACTACAGCCACCCTGGCACCGGTAGGACTGGGTGGCTGTACTGGTGAGGAGAGGTGCTGATGGTTTGTCTCTCTGGGGCGTGGTGCTGCCTGCCCCCCCCCGCTCCCGCAGATCTTCAGCCAGGCGGACACGTCCCTCAAGCGCTGGGTTCTGGAGTTTGCTGCGAAGAGGAAAAAGGCTGAAGTTAGAAACGGGATCATCAGAAACGACAGCTTGTGGGATAAACTCTTCTTTAATAAAATACAGGTGAGCAATTTCAGCCGTGAGTTTGAAGTCAAAGAGCTAGCATTCCTGCTAGCAAGGACTGCTTTTTCTTCCAAGTCAGTGGGGTTCACAGAATCACTGAGTCCCAGCATAGTAAGGGTTGGAAAGGATTTCTGGGGATGCTCTGGTGTCCCCCCCTGCTCCATCCAGCAGGGGCACCCAGAGCAGGGGCCCAGCAGCGCAGGGTCCAGCCGGGGTGGGAATCTCTCCAGACAAGGAGACCCCACAGCCTCTCTGGGCAGCCTGGCACAGGCTCCAAACCCTCACACCAAAGAACTTTCTCCTCATGTTCCCTTGCCTGAGGATGAAGCACAGGTAATTTGCTCCTCGCTAGCAAATAGCAGGTTGAAAAACAGAATAGAAAAAGGAAATTGAGCACAGTTTGTTGCTCCAATAGCTTGGGCATTAATTTTTGCCATATTTATTTTTATTTAAATCTGTATTTTTAAACACTGCATAAGGCACCCGAAGTTCCATTCTGTTAGGGATAGTTTCCAGAGGGGAAGGGAGAAACGCCAGGCAGACTCAGATGGCTTTTGCCACATCCCTCCCTCAGTAGCGCTGGGAAATCATCTCTTTGCAGAACAGTGGCTATTTTATGCGGTTCCTGTGTTCATGGGTTCGTGGTTTCTCTCCACTCGTGCCCAGTGACAGGTAGGAGAGCAGATTCCATCGAACCTACTCCTGTCTCCTGCTGCTGGGAATTCAGGAAGGTAGTTGGGGGAAGAGAAGTGATGGATCAAAGGGATGTTGTATCAAAGTTTTCTGCAAATTCTCTACAGATACGACTGGATTTAGGGTTGGATTTCAATTAGGCATATTTTAAATTGGTTTTTTTTTTTTTTTTTTTTGTCTAGGAAAACAAGAATAAGAGTGTAGAGAAAAATGCAAAACATGGTATGGCAAGAGGGGAAAGAAACCCAAATGCCCTGCTGTGTGTGTGCCTCCTAGTTAAAAAAATAAAAAGAAAAAGATTAAATTGGCTTTAAACCAGTTTTTTTGGGCTCTGTATTTTTGGGCTCTGTACTCCAGGAGGCTCCAATTGCTTCATTTTTTTTAATTGGATAACTTCTCTGGAGACGTGCCACTTTATTTTTAACTAAAGAAACCGACTGTACCTTGAGTCTGCAGATCAGGTGTCCTCAGCGTGCGGCGGCAGCAGAGTTCACACGGCTCAGACGCGAGGCGAGCGGGGCTGCATATCGATCGGGGAGCTGGCGAGACTGGCAGGCTCGAACACGACTTGTTTTCTTTCGTGCTGGGTTTTCTTCTTTTTTTGCTTTTGGAATCGGGGAAAAGGAAATGAAGGGGGAGGGGAAGAAGTGCAACGCGCTGCGGGAATGGATGTAGTACCCTCCAGGGAGGTTTGAAGGTCGCCTGCCTGAAAGAAGGGACAGCTTTAGTTCAGATGGCTTGGGAGCCAACTCATTAAAAGCAACAAAGAAATCTGGAGGAGGGAAGAGGCTGGGTTTTTACCCAAGAGTTCCCCAGAGCCCAGTGTGCTTCCTGTGGGCCAGGGCTGACCCCTCTCCAGTCTCTGCCCTGGTACAGGAAGCTGGGGGAGTTGGGACTGAGCAGCTCATCTTGTGAAAGCCGTGTGACTCTCGCCCCTGTATGTCAAATGGTTTTTAATTTGGGCACTATATCTAACTTTTAAGGTTTAGCTGTCTTTTTATCCCTACTGGAGAGAGTCCAGCAGAGGCTGGGAAGGTCTGAGGGGCTGGAGCATCTCTGTGCTGGGGACAGGCTGGGACCCTGGGGCTGTGCAGCTGGAGAAGAGCAGCCTGAGAGGGGAGCTGAGCAATGCTGAGCAAGAGCTAAAGGGCCCCGGGGGGCAAGAGCCTGGGGCCAGACTCTGCTCAGTGGTGCCCAGGGACAGAACAAGGGGCACTGTGCACCAACTGGAACCCAGGAGGTTCCATCTGAGCAGCAGGAGAAAGTTCTTTGGTGTGAGGGTTTGGAGCCTGTGCCAGGCTGCCCAGAGAGGCTGTGGAGTCTCCTTGTCTGGAGAGATTCCCACCCCGGCTGGACCCTGCGCTGCTGGGCCCCTGCTCTGGGTGCCCCTGCTGGATGGAGCAGGGGGGGACACCAGAGCATCTCCAGAGGACTCTTCCAACCCCCATCATGCTGGGACTCTATGATTCAGAGCCAGTTCATATTCCCTTGGCACAGCTGCATCTATTCTAGAGAGATCAGTCTGTGCCTGCTCTGTACCACCAACGCTCACTGGTTTTGCCAGCCGTAGTAGCTGATGATGCTTTCTCTGGTTTTCCCCCGCTGTCCACCAGGCGAGTCTCGGTGGGTGCGTTCGCATGATCGTAACGGGCGCTGCTCCTGCATCTCCAACCGTCCTGGGCTTCCTCCGCGCGGCCCTCGGATGCCAGGTGGGCTCGTGTGGCTGTTGGGAGCTGCTCGTCTACTGTTAGGCAGGAAACACACTGCACAGTGCAGAAAGGGAATGGGGTAGGACTTCAGAACTGTGGGGAGGGCACCTCCAGCAGACCCGTCCAACAGCAGCTGTGGGGCTTGGGACAGACCCAAGTGCCCCTGGAGCTCTGGAGATGGAGGGGGAATGAGCGGTGGCCCTGGAAAGGGAGTGGCAAGCAAGAGCTGTGAGCAGTTGCCAAAAAACCCACATAAACTCATCCCACCCCCCTCTAGTTGAGTATGTGCAATTAAATGTGCTCGTGCACGTGCTGGGAACTCCATGACGTGGGGTTTATTCTACATGTAAGTGGAGAAAGATAATCTTCAGATGTTGATTTAGCCCACTTTATATGTCCACTGCCTTATTTCTCTTTGAGTAGAAAGCTCGGGGCAGCTAAAAGGCCTCATTCAAGAGCTTAAAATTACCCAAAAAGAAATGAAAAGGTGTATTTTTGGGATGTCCTACAGAAATCCCTTCCCCCCCCCCCCCCCCCCCCCCCCGATAAATGCCTCTCGTAGAGTTAAGGTAATTCTGGACACAAAAGCCCAGTGCTGAGCTTGTCCCCTGGCTGTTTTCCACTCTGAGCTGCAGCGATTCCTGCTCGGGGAAGGGAAATCCTGTGCGTGGGGAGAGCTGGGGACAGGTCCCCGTGCCGCGCGTGCCCTGCGCGGTGCGGCCGCAGGAGCCGCTCTCGGGACTGCGCGGCCGAAGGCAATGCCTCAGCCTTCGTCCTGTAGCAGCGACGTGATCGAGGCTGCTCTAGAGCCAACCGTTTCTCCATCAGGTCTATGAAGGCTATGGCCAAACAGAATGCACAGCTGGATGCACCTTTACAACCCCAGGGGACTGGACATCAGGTAAGGATTTTCTTCCACCCTTTCCAGAAGGCAAAGAAGAAATGGAGGTTTCTTTAGAAAATCCTGGCCTGTCACATCACAGGGTGTTAGGCAACATCCACCACCATGCAAATCGTTTTCAGTGAGCCTGTTGCTGGTCCAGAATCACAGAATCATAGAACTGTCAGGGTTGGAGGGACCTTAAAGATCATCTCATTCCAATCCCCTGCCCATGGGTAGGGACCCCTCCCACTAGAGCAGGTTGCTCAGAGCCCCATCCAGCCCAGATGACCCAGATGGAGGACCTTGCACTTGGTCTCGTTGAACCTCGTGAGGTTGAATAAATACAGAGGGGTCAGGTGTTGGGCTAGTTGGCCCAGGGAAGTGTGGAATTGTCCCTTGATCTGTTATTTGCAATACTCTCATCTCTGCCCTCCTGGTGCTGTGAGTCCTCCCCAGAGCTTAATTCACAAGAATGTTTGTTATAAGGAAACGCTGGAGCAAAGAAAAGATGAAAATATTTGTGTACTTAGCGAGCAAACCCAGGCTTCAAATGCAGAGCCACCACTCCTCAATACTTCATACATTTCAGGCTTTCAAAATGTTTGAATCTTGACAAAAAATCAGCTAAAAATTAGCACCAAGCAAGATTCAGCTAATACATTCAAATACTGGTTGAGGTTGGACTCGAAGATCTTGAAGGTCTTTTCCAACATGTGCAATTCTGTGATTCTGTAATCAGTATTTATAAAATCTCTTTATAAAAAAAAAAAAAAATCAAACAGCAGCTCCTCCTCTTTTTCAAGTCCATCCATCCTAGTGGCTGTTTTGGGGGGAAATGGGACCATTTTGCCCACCCCAGTGCTGTCTGGCTGCAGTGTTTGTTGTCCTTGCTTCATCTTTGGAGCAATGTCGTGATGGAGGGAAATGAGTTGAGCTTAAAGAAGTGGTCAGTCTCTTACAGGTAATGGAGACATGGTCTATCCTTGGACGTGTTTGAAAATAGGGTTTATATCCAAATAGGGCGTGCGGGTATTTAAGTCAGAATAGCTCAAAACCTTAAATGAAGAGATTTTGGAACAGAGATGCAGGGCCCGCAAGAACATCTAGTGTATCTACAACTATCCGAGCAACTAATAATGAAATGTTAATTACTGTCTATAGGAGAGATGCCAAGTGACTTGATAACTTTGATTTCCAGGTCATGTAGGAGCCCCTTTACCCTGTAACTTAATCAGATTGAAGGATGTGGAAGAGCTGAATTACTTTGCTTCCAAAGGCGAAGGAGAGGTAGCGAATCCCATTTTTTTTCTATCAAGTTCTCACTAGTTAACACCGTGTCGAGTAGTTTTGTAGTTACAGAAGCATTTTCTCTTTGTGAGGTGCACGGTTGCAGATGTGTTACATCTTAGAATCGGGAAAAGAAAATGTCAGTTCAGCAACAGGGCAGCAAAGTATTCATTAAAAAGGGGCTGTGGCAGTGCTTCCAGCCTGATTAACAGCTAAGACTGAATTAATTAGTTCCGCTAAGAAGAGCTGGATTGCTGTGATTTCTGCATTGCTGTGACTTCTATATTGCACATAGATTAAACCTACTGAAATACCTTTGGTTTCTGGTAATTGCAAGCTGAACGCCAATCGACTTCAAGCAAATCAGCTTTGCAATCCCTGCTTCATATTATCATGAGTTTGAACAAAAGCCACGGGTCATTTTAGAACGCAGTATATTTTAGTGTCGTGGAGCACAGTCGTTAAGTCAACCTTTGAAATCGTTCAGTTTTAGTGAATTACTAGTTAGCTCGTTAGTGTTTACAGCAGAACACTAAAAGAACTTATCAGCCCCTCTGACTGCTTTGCAGATATGTGTGAAAGGACCAAATGTTTTCAAAGGTTATCTGAAAGATGAAGAGAAGACGATGGAAGCACTGGACCAGGAGGGCTGGCTTCACACCGGAGACATCGGGAAATGGCTCCCTGTGCGTACACATCAGATGCTTCCTTCTTATCTCAGTTGTATTAATTGCATTGATTTTTTCAAGTGCTGAATTAAATTTTCAAGCAGATCTATCTTTACGAGGGATTAAGTTTAGATTTTTGCAGACAACTTGGCATTTTGCAGAATGAGAAGCATTTTCTGGCACTCTCAAGAGCTCTGCTAAGAGCAGGCTGCTTGCTGAGCCTCTGTGGTTAAATAACTTCTCTGGAAACTCTCATTTCTTTCTCCTAATAGAATGGGACTCTTAAAATTATTGATCGGAAGAAGCATATATTTAAACTTGCTCAGGGAGAATATATTGCACCGGAGAAGATAGAGAATATCTATATCCGCAGTGATCCTGTTGCCCAGATCTACGTCCACGGAGACAGCCTGCAGGTAAAAAACCTAAGTTTTCAGAAGATCTTCCTTTTTCAAGAGAGGACAGAGCACTGGGCATGAAGGAAGGGACAGGGTGAGAGGATTGTGCCACATTTTTGCCCCAGTGTCTCCCTCCTGCTCTGGAGCTGGCTGCCAGCCATGCAGCAGCTGAGCTGCTGGGGTGACCCTATGCAGCTTGGAGAATATCGGGACCAAAGATGAAGTCATTACATTTGCTTCAGCATCACTCTTTGGGTCTCCAACACTCCCCTTGGCCACGTTGCCTGTGGGAAGCCAGACGAAGGCAAAGCCACCACTGCTCCACAACCACCGTCTACCCATTTTGACCATAGAATTCCTTGGGCTGGAAGGGACCTCCAGAGCTCATCTGGTCCGACCCCCCTGCACTGAGCAGGGACATCCTCAACTAGAGCAGGTTGCTCAGAGCCTCATCAAGCCTGCTTTTGATGGACAGTTTCTGAAACCACTGCAACTCATCCCTCTATATTCATGACATGGGCTGTACTTGGCTCTGACTTAGGCAAAATACAATTAACTTAATTAATGCCCAAGCAGAACCCAAACCCGGATGAAGGTGTTCAAATCATTGGCATATGCAGGAACAATCACAGAGAACCATTTTAGCTGAGGAAAAGCCACAGACCCCAAAATATACCTCACTATGTTAGCAAATTAATGGCATTAGCAAATTATTGATATGTTAGCAAATTATAGACTTAATTAGATAAGAAGGGGTAAACACGTAGCAAGTTCAACCAGCTTATGTCTTCAGTTCAATGGAGGGCCTTGAACGTGGTTCAGCCTTTGCCTGCAACTCTCCTTCTCCTTCACCTACAGGCCTTTCTGGTGGGAATTGTGGTGCCTGATTCTGAAGTTATGCCAGGCTGGGCGAAGAAAAGAGGGTTTGATGGAACATATGCAGAACTCTGTAAAAATAAGGTTTGTCTTTGTGTGGATCTGCAGTACAGATGGTTTTTCACCGTAGCATAACCTAGATAAGAGTTGGGGTCTATGATTAATGATCTCAGTGACAGGAATTATTTCCTCACTGAAAGTCCAGCAGGGTTGACCTGGATGCTGTGAGGTGTGCTGGCTGATGGTACAGACCTCTGCAAATTCCTGCACGGAGGGACCACGAGTGTCTTACAGAGAGCAACAGCACGGCAGCAGGAGAGGTTGTGTTTGCTGAGATGTCTGAAATAACAATCCCAGCCTCACTTACACGTGCTCGCTAATGTCGATTAACTGAGCTGGACCACATCAATCAGCACTGATGCACTGAGTCATCCCACTGGTGTCTGTGGGAAATGACTCTGCATCTAAAGCTGGCACATGGCTAAAGGACTGCACAGTTAAGCACCTGTGCCATTTATGACTGAAAAGATACCCTTACTTTTCATACTGAGGAAAGAGGTTAACACCACCGCATGTATGTTTAATGTTTGTGTATTTCTTTAATAGAATCATGGGGTCCCAGCATAGTAAGGGTTGGAAGGGCCCTCTGGAGATGCTCTGGTGCCACCACCTGCTCCATCCAGCAGGGGCACCCAGAGCAGGGGCCCAGCAGCACAGGGTCCAGCCGGGGTGGGAATCTCTCCAGACAAGGAGACTCCACAGCCTCTCTGGGCAGCCTGGCACAGGCTCCAAACCCTCATACCAAACAACTTTCTCCTCCTGCTCAGATGGAACCTCCTGGCTTCCAGTTTGTGCCCATTGCCCCTTGTTCTGTCCCTGGGCACCCCTGAGCAGAGTCTGTCCCCATCCTCTTGCCCCCCGGGGCCCTTTAGCTCTTGCTCAGCATTGCTCAGCTCCCCTCTCGGGCTGCTCTTCTCCAGCTGCACAGCCCCAGGGCTCTCAGCCTGGTCCCAGCACAGAGATGCTCCAGCCCCTCAGCATCTCCACAGCCTCTGCTGGACTTTCTCCAGTAGTTTTCTGCATATTTACTAACTATGTGCTAACTATCAATAAGGTACTTGAGCTTTACTCGGAAACCTTTTTTCTCGATGACATAACGGCGTATAAGGCTGACTCTGACATTTCATGAGGAATTGATGTGTTTCCACCCAGGAACTGCAGCAGGCGATAATGGAGGACATGGTGCGGTTGGGGAAGGAGAGTGGACTTCATTCCTTTGAGCAGGTAAATTGAAGCAGGAAATCCATTCTTCAGCGTGGTCAGACTGGCAACGTGTCCATTTGCATTGAGTGGGGATTTGTCAGCGTTTGTTGCGCTCCTGCAGATCCTCGGTGCAACGGCAGATCCTTGGTGCAGCTGCACATGGTGGTTTTGGAAAGAGAGTTTTATTGCTGGCCAAGTTGTATTTGTTCCATTGAAAAATATATAGGTTGGGACTCTGACTTACACTTCTGCTTGAAATTTGAATTAAACTTAGTGTAATTTTTGGGTGCAGATGTAAAAACCTAGCCCAAGGACGTGGAAAATCTCCAGTCTGCCAACCAGGGGGCAAGATTCCTATCTGTAGGACTCTGGTGCTTCTGCCACTGAAAGTGCTGCTAAGAAACTGGGTCACTAATTACTATTCCTGTAACTGACCTGGGAAATGCCGCTGGTTTATTTATTTTCAGCCTGTGCACCAATTCTTTGCTGTTGCCTGTGTAAATATTTCTGCTGTAGAGCTGCAAGCACTTCAGAAAAGAGATCTGAAATCGACTGCGGGTTACACAGCATTAAAAACACACTGAAAGGGGGGAAAAAAAGAAAATACACATTTCAAACTGCCAAATGTTTACTTCTGTTAAAGTAACAAACATTTTAGTAGTGACATATACTTAGCAAGGGCCCTTTTTCTTTCGTTTAGACTGCTTCTGGGTGGAAATTCTAACGAGTAATTCACCAAATCTGAGTGCAGCAGAAGCACCGTTAAACAGAAACTTGTTATTCTTCATTGCTCAGTTACACGGGCAAATGAAATGATAGCAAAAGGAAATGAATTTAAAAATGAAATTCAACATAAAGCATTGGTAATCAGTCTGGTTTGCTCCTGCCATAGTCCTGCCAGTATGAAATAGCCTCAAGTAATCTATTCTACCATCACTTTGACGGAGCTTGGAGCTTTGGCTTGGCAACGGCAGCTCCGGCTTCTCTAACCAGCAGCTTCCAGGGTGCAGGCTCTGAAAGCTCGTGCGGCAAGCAGGGCAAGCATTAAGAGCAGGAACTCTGACTTTGTGAAGGGTGTCACTGGGGGAGGTGTTGGACCACAGTGCTTGCAGGGGAAAAACGACTCACATAGCCAATGGGAATCTTCAAATTGCTTCTCAGTCTATATTCCTGCAACTCCCAGTCTAATGAAACACAAATCAGTCTGGTTTGGGGAATCACAGAGGCAGCAGATGGCTGGGGAATTTTGTCTTAAATTGGTGGACTGTGACCAGTCACGCAGCAGGTTTCTGCTTGCTCCCACACCAGCACTCCCACGAAGGCACGGGGAGGAAGAGCTCGCTCCCATCTGCACTGCCAGGCTCCCCGCCGCGCTCAGACACCGTCGCTAACAGGGGCAGCCTCGTGCAAGCCCGGTTATTCTGGGCTGAATGATCTGATATCATTTTAATTAGCTAGGAAACCACCACCGATTCCTCTTTTGAGGCGACCAACCTGCCCGCTCCTTGTGCCTGCAAAGCTTCGTGATCGTTTTGCAAAGCTGAGGTAGCGCTGCTGGCTTCCTTGTGCAGTTCAGCGGAGATGACGTTTCGCAGCGTGACTCCCCTCCCTGCCCTTCTCTCCTGCAGTCTTCCAACCGTGTGAAATTGCTGTTACAATACCCCAGACAGCGACAGCCTCCCTTGCACCCTGCCCCGCTGCGTTCTGGCCATGGTTTCAGGGGGGGAAAGAGGTTTATTCGATGTGTTTCTGCGTGATCTGCTCCAGTTGTGCCCTGCTCTGGCAGGGGGGTTGGACTCGATGATCTTCACGGGTCCCTTCCAACCCCTACCACGCTGTGATTCCCCCAGCCAGCTCCTGCACTGCCCGGCTGGTGGGTCAGCACAGACACGGGAGAGCGAGGAGAGAAGGGAGGGGTGACGGGGGGTTTAGCATCACCTTGGAAAACTTGGGTAGGTGAGGAAAATCCTGGGGATCCTTCAGGAGAGTGCCCTGGGCTCCAGGCACGGCCAGAGGCAACCACAGCGAGGCTGGCATAAGAAGTTACGCTTGTTGAGTGTGATGTCTGTAATTCTTGCTACAAACATGTCCCTCTTTTATTTTAGGTCAAAGCCATTTACATTCACTCTGATATGTTCTCAGTACAAAACGGTTTGTTGACGCCAACGTTAAAGGCTAAGAGACCGGAACTAAGAGATTACTTCAAAAAACAAATAGAAGAGCTATATTCAAGCATCTCTATCTGAAACCACGGGAAGAATGTTCCGAATAACGGACTTCGTAGCAATATTAGAATAACACTCAAAAAATACAGAGCCGGAAGGACACAGCTGAAATGGATAAACATCTGAATCTCCCGTTCGAGCCTTTCATTGTGCTAGGATTTCACCACTAACCATCATTTTCCTTCTTTTTTTTTTCCATCAGGTGTGACACAGTTCATTTTTTACTCTCTATACACAGTAGGGTACTCTTAAGAATTACACTAAATTGCCACAAAATATGCAGAAATTTCAACCTATGACCAAACAAATTAGGGAAATGTAGCTTATTGATAACTGCAAGCATTTCTAATTAAAATAGGGGAAATTCCAGCTATGTCTGTTGATATTTGATTGTATAGAACCTAATACTTTAGGAACTAAAATTGTGGATAATTCAATAATGTGGTCTACCTCAAACAATCAGCGACTGATGGCGAAAGTCGATTTTACCTGATCTGGAGCTTCAAGCTGGATATCGGTTTATATCTTAAGCGATAGTTTTTCTATTTTCCAGGACATAAATGACATTGATTTGATTTAATCACTAACGACTTCACAACCAGGATGGAAATAGGGACGGATTTCCCGCTACTTGTACTTAACAGACCTATTAGTCTGTTCTATCTAACGGATTGATAGTACCTTGAAATGACAAGAGCAGGTTAGGAAGTGGTAGGATAGAACTCCCTCTGTCTCCTTTTCATCCAAACTCAATCTCTACATGGCACGTTGGTTTTACATTAGGGCCTCCTTCAGCACTCATGGCCATCTCAACTACTCTACGGAAGCATCTCGCTGGCTCTGTGGTGGCTTTCTCTGGGAGTTCACGTTAACCCACGCGCTCCCGCTCCCTAAGTTATTACTTTACATGCTGCTAATACCATGTACTCTGGTCGGACTAACTCCCTTCCCCAAACAGTGCTGAAGAAACGGAGCACAAGGTGTAAGGTGTGATTCTGAACGGGGCGTAGCGAAATAAAATGGTTGGGGAGAAGAGTCACCTGAGGTGCAGCAATGGAGGACATCCTTTGGCTGGCTGTGCAAGAGGAGGAAATATGGCTCCAAAAGGTGCCTGGGGATGAGGCTGAGAACCCTGGGGCTGTTTAGCCTGGAGAAGAGAAGCCTGAGAGGGGATCTTATGAATGGTTACAAATATCTGAAGGGTGAGGGTCAAGTAGAAGGGGCCAGGCTCTTGTCAGTGGTGCCCTGGGATAGGATCAGAGGCAATGGTCATGAACTGGAACACGGGAAGTTCCACCTCAATATGAGGAAAAACTTCTTCACTGTAAGAGTAACTGTGAGAGTAACTTCTTCACTGTTCGGAGAGGTTATGGAGTCTCCTTCTCTGGAGACTTTCCAACCCCCCTGGATCTGTTCCTGTGTGGCCTGCCCTGGGTGACCCTGCTCTGGCAGATGGGTGGCACCAGATGATCTCCAGAGGTCCCTTCCAACCCCTACCATTCTGTGATTCTCTGAACGGCTGTGTCAGCCAGTGCGGTCGTAAGGTGTACAGTGGAACAGGACATGGCTGCAGGAAGGCCTGCTAAGAAAACATCTCTGCCTTTGGACTTCTGGAAGCCTCAGCTCCCTCTGTCATCACATTCCATTCTGGAATAACCATGAGTTGGATGGATGAAACCTGAGATTTCACAACCAGCTGCAGCCGTTGGGAAGGGGACAAGTCCCATGTGGCCCAGGAACAGATTCTCTAGCTCTCTCCTGACACAAAGCACGGTACTAAACAATGAGGAAACTGTAACGTCGAGTCGCTTGAATGCTTGGACTGTCGGTGGCTTCCTTCTGCTAAACAAGGTCCTAAATATCTATGTGTATTTTAATAGCTGCTGTTTGTTGCACCAGTGCATACCGGCACGGAGCTCTGCCTGCTAGATCTTTGCTAGGACAGTGAAAGCACACTTACTTTCTCTCTCAAACTGGAATCCGCTGTAGACTTTTGAAGCTAAGAGTTTAAATTTTTAATCTAAATGATCTCTTATTTCCCCCCCTGGAACCCCACTGCATGCTTCAAAAGGAAAGAAATTGGATGAATGAGTTGGTGTTACACGAAGACTGATTTATTGCAGTCGTACAAAGGAAACCGTTATCAGCGGACGTAACCACTCACAGACAGCACACGGCCATCTGATTTAGCAAACGTGCAAGCATTTGGATCCCTTTTTGCGCCCGATTCCTCATTTGATTCCAGCACAATGACTCATATCAGCCCAAAGCAAGTGAGAAATACCGCTGCTGTCATCCGATGGCATCCCACGTTCATTTTTCACCGCCCAGCGCCACAGCAGCATCCCCGGGGAATTCGCGGCTGCCCCGTCTACGGAGGATGGGAAGTACTGTGCAAAATCTGGCTCTTGAGGCCAAGTCACAAAGGATTTTCGTCTCTGTGCAGTCCAGTTCGTCTCCTTTTTGTATCAGCCAGAAGACAGTCATGGCATACGCATGCTTCTATGCTCTGAAGAATTAGTACAATTTCCTGGTTCAATGCGACATACTTAAAATAAAAGGAAAAAAATACAACTAGTCGTCTGAATATGTACAGAAAGGCTATTTTCCACTGACCTTTTTCTACCACGTGAATTTAATTTACTTGTCTCCTGAGATGACTTCACTTTACCAGACTTTTCTAGATAACTAAACTCTTGATGTGGTGTGAGTGTAGAAGAGCCCAATATGAGTTCACTTATGGCTTAGATGGCTGTTACTTTTAAGTATATAATGCTGAATGATACATCTGTATGCTTCTTTTGGTATTTGATGCAAAATGTCAGATGAGCTGGAGCCAAAGATATGAGCACCAAATGAATAAGAAAGAAAAAAATAGAGACGTGGCCACATTAGGATGATGCAAAAATTGGGAGCAATTGTGTCATCACGCCAGAAGTGTGAATCCTTTCAGAACTTGTGAAAAGCTGTACAAGTAAATGAAGACCTCTCTTTAATCCTTCCTTGTGCGGTCAGATTTTCCTCTGCAGGTCAGTCTCTCTGGCCATAACCATAACAATGTCATAAGGGATTAAAACTTGAAAAGAACACGTGCATAACACGTGAGCGAGGCACAAACACGCTTCTCTTCAAATTCCAGGAATAGTTATTTTGCACTGAGCTCTCCTAAGCTGAAATACTTCTCGTGAGCACCACGGAAAAATCCCCAGGGCTGTCCAATAGCCACGTTGATTTTTTTTTCCCTTTTTTTTCTTTGGGTTTTGGTTTTGGTTTTTTTTTTCCCTCCAGAAAACTAATTACAAAATAAATTTCTAATATTCATCTTACAGAAAGAGTTGAGACTCCAGTGCCTTGTATAGATGGCGGTGCAAGTTACCCTCCTTGTAAAGAGCCCATTTCTTGACCGTTTCGGGATGAATGATTTTAACGAACTGCTGTCATCAGGGGGTTCATTCCACAATAAATGAGTGGAAACCCACCATGTACACCGACAGATGCTCTGCCCCGGCGGGTGGGACACTTGGGCAGAGTCAGGCCCCCACAGTGGGGTTGTTACTGGATGGGGGTCACAAAAGTACCATCGCCTCGAGCAGTTGAGCGGGAGGAGGCAGTTCTGCACTCGAAGCTGACGGCCAGGTCGTGGGCTGCGGGCTGAGGCACCCGTGTTCTCAGATGTTTTCAATACAGGAGGTTCTTCCCGGGTGGAATGGCTGGAGGGCTGTCGTGTACAAAATGCAAAATGACATTTTTCTGGGAAGAAGGTATTGCTTAGTTGTATATTCTGAATGTTCTCGGCTCAATGTATTGCACAGAGAAAATGCTGTTCTGCCACAGAAGTGGTCGAAGACGCACACGAGTGTGAGCAGAAACCACACCAGAGTGTCCTAACCCCGTGTGGGCAGGAAATACACGATATTATTCCGTCCTGAAAGGCACATTTGTGGGTTAAAATTGCTTGATGCACATCAGGTGAGAGAGAGAGAGGATAAATTTTTATTGATAAAGTACTATTTTGCAACCTGGCCTCACTGTTAGTAAGTCTGGCTCAGCATCAGTAAAGTCCAGTGTCATTTTTGCCATGAATATGAAATTTTTGCATATAACAGAAAACAATCTGACTTAATCTTCTGGAATGAAATAAATTAACTTAGATTTTTCTTTGTACATTTTATTTTCCATGTGTTAAAAGCACAAACTGTTGATCTATATGTAAATAAACTGCTACAAGATGAATGTAAACTGGGAAAGAATATACTATTTTTGCATGGTAACAGATTACTTAAAGACCTCTTGATGCCTTACAGAAAATTGGGAAAAGCATTTTATTTAGAGGCAATTCTATCTGCGTACTTTTTCTATCTTTAGCTCATTTGGTTTTGTCTGTGATAGCAGAGTTAGATCTTTGTTTCTTCTTGGAATTAACATTCTTCAGTACTTTGCACATTCAGTGGTTTCTACACCACCTTTACTCCTGGTAAAAGATGAAGCTGAGGCTGTTCTTTTTGGAGGAGAAATCTGGATGCTTGTAGCCTGGGAGCAAAAAAAGTCTTAGATCCCTGGAATTGTTCCAAAATAAAATGTTTTCTGAGGCATCTAGAGCCCCTTTAAGCCCTTCACTTCATTTCAGCTTTTTGTTATGTATTTTAGCAAAGTACGAGCAGCGAACAAATGGGGCAATTTCATACGTGTTGCCTGTTCTATTTTCAACTGAAAGTGAAGGGGTTAAAATATATACATTTGTGTAAAAAAAAAAGAAAAGAAAAGAAAAAAAAATCTTAACTGTAATTAAAGATTTTTTCAGTTTTGGTTTATTAGCATGTATATCAAAAAGTCATCTATGGAAACTTTTGTAAAGAATGAAATTGTCACATTTCTCACAACTGCTTCTATGATTTTTTTTTTCTCGTCGACTGGCATACAATAAAAGCTCTTTTATAAAGTCTGTCGTTACTCCAGCACTCTGTCCTCCTCACGACCGGATGAAGTCATTCAGAACGCGGGCCTCTATTAAACATGTTGTTAGGAAAAAAAATAAGTATATACGTAAAATAAAATAACGACCAAAGGAATATCGGAACCTGAGATTGATTTTGAGCAATCTTCTACAAAAAAATACAAGTTGTTGCAAAGTTCTCTGAAGACGCAGCAGTCTTTCTGTCATGGTTTCATTTTTTATTTTAAATCAATAATAACATAACCAAATGCGTATGCTTGTTTAATATGAATTGACAATTGGGAATGCATAGTATTTTTTCAGACTATGTGTCTAAAACAATAAAGTTTAAAAGCGGTCAGTCTCTGTTGCAGTTTTTTCTTCGTGTGCATTTGCATCTGTCCCTTCACTTGGAAATCTGGTCGTGCCGAAGAATTATCGCAAGTGTTTTTATGCTTATGGAGCAATGAGATTCCTGTGAACTGAAGCTGCAGCATGAGGTCTGGTCAATAAAAGGAATATAACTTAGGCAGTTTTGATAGTGAAATATAATAGTATGAAACCAAATCTATCACCACGTGTGTTAGCCAGAAGTGGTTAGAATGAGCAAGCAGGGTCCAGTGCACCCCACCAGAGACCAGCAGCAGGGGAACAGGAGCCAGGCCTGGAGTATCTGAAGCCCGTATCTGTACGAGGGCTACTGGAAAGCTGGGGAGGGACTCTACAAGGGCTTGTAGCGATAGGACAGGGGGTAGTGGCTTCAAACTGGAAGAGGGGAGATTTAGATTAGAAATTAGGAAGTTCTTCTCTAGAAGAGTGGTGAGACCCTGGTACGGGGTGCCCAGGGAAGCTCTGGATGCTTCATCCCTGGGAGCGGTCAAGCCCAGGCTGGATGGGACTCTGAGGAACCTGCATGGGGACCAGAACTAGGTGAGTTAGGGTGCCTTCCAACCACATTCTATGACTCTAAAGTCACAAAGGGGGGAACTGTTAGAAATGACCAAAAGAGGATCGTGAAGGAACGTCAGGAACCAAAAACAGTTACCCAAAAGGAAGGGTGGTGGAAGGATGGCAAGAACTAGGTGGTGGGAAACACACTGCCTCCCAGATTGCTGAATTGAGTTGCTCAGAAGGAGCCCGTATCACTGTAAGCTCAGCAAGGCAAGAAGCCCTCCCTGGGGCAGGAGAAGCCCCCTCCTCGCTCCTGTGCCATCCCCCCTGCAAAGCACGCGTGGAAAAGACGATCTTTTAAACGCAGAGCGCGCGGGAAGCGATAAAAACGGCTAGGGGCGTGTGTCGGCTCTGCACAGCGGGTGGAAAAGCCAGCTTTGGGACCAGGAACCCGGCCACGGGTGAGCACGGACCCGCCGGGCCCACCTCGGGCCCCCCCGGGCCTCCCAGGGCCCCGCCGGGCGGGTGGCGCCCCCTGCCCGCCGCCCTGGGCGCAGCCGCGCACGCGCGCTGGGGCTGGGGGGGGGAAGGGGCGGGGCGCGGGCGCTGCCCGGGGCCGTTACCCGGCGGGGGCCGTTACCCGGCGGGAGTCGTTTTCCCCCTCAGGGCAGCTCCTGGTTGAGTTTCCCTTCCTGTTTCCTTGCCTGCCCCGAGGGGGCGCGGCCCGGCATGGAGCGGTGCCGCTGGCCGAGCGCTTCCCGCGTCGGGAAGGCGCCGCTGAAGAAGCGTCGCTTGTCCCCGCTGCCAGAGGCCGCCGGCCGCCGGGCCGGGGTCTCCCAGCCGTGCCGGCGGCGGCTCTTCGAGAGCCGGCCGGAGCTCGGCAGTAAGAGCCGCTCCTCCCGCGGTGCTGGGCCGGAGCCCCGGGGAGGAGGCCGGGCCTGGGGGGAGGCGGGCGGGTGTGGGCGTAGGGCCCCGCGCTGTGCTGTGCCCAGTGCTTGTGCTTCCTGGGCTGTTTGAGGAGCGGGTAAGGAGGCCGGTCGGGTTTAACCACCCTCCGGGGCTGGCTCTTTTATCAGCAGAGATCTGGTAAATGTTTTGTGGGTTCGGCTCGTCCCGTCCCCCTCTCAGGGTGGCTTCGAGCCTTGCGAGTCCAGCCGGGCTGGGCCGGGGTGAGCTTGGGCAGCGGTTTGTTGTTTTCCATGTGCCTTTCAGCGAGGAGAAAACAGGCCTCACCTGCAAGCAGGTCCTTTTCCTCTGTTTTAGCTGTTGGTTCGCAACAAAAGATTTTCCTTTTGTAAGGCTCTTCTCCCCCTATCTAATAACTTCCTTTATAAACGGCAAGACAAAACCTTTGCCCAGCTTTGAGAGGATGCTTTAAGGCGTGGCATAAAGTTGGTTCTCGAAATGGAAGAGCTTCGTAGTTGGATGTAATTTGGCAGATCTTAAGAACAGGACATGTTGGAGAAACAAGTGCAGTCTGAGGGGAAGGTACAGGATGCAGCAAGGGCTGATGGTGAGAACATTAATGAAGTCAGTGGGGAAGAACAGTGCGGGATGTTTTGGTTCCCGCTCTGGTCTTGGTAATGTAAAGGTAAGACTTGAAGCTGTTGTTAGGGGATACAGCAAGGGTTATTTTCTGCCGTGATCCTGCTCTCCCGGCTCGTGTCCTCGCGGGTGTTCTGCACTCTTGTGTCCCTGCCTGGCTGCAGCTCTCGGCCTTCGGGTCTGTTTGCTTTTCAAACTGAGGCTTGGAAGAAAGAGGGGAAAGGGATAAGTCTGGGGATGAGTCCTGCTCAGACATTCTGTCCTGAGCTCCCAGGGAGTTTGTTAAAGGGTTTCTGTGCAGTGCTGATACACAAAGCTAAACAGCTTATAAAATTCGTTTTAGGATGAGAAAAATAGATCTTTGAAATTTGCTCGTTCCTAAGTAATTGTGTCATCATGGCCTTTGGGGTTATCTAGAGTGAGGACCCATTTATGTAGAAATTCTTAATATCTTCCTGATAAACTCCATCTAAAACTGATAGACTCAAAATACTTAGAGCCCAGGTAGAGTAAAAGTCACTTCCAAGGTGAGGTTCCTTTTAATCGATAGGTCTATAAAACCTCTGAAGTATTGCGCTTTTTTTTTTTTGCTTTCTTTTTTTTTTTTTTTGAGTTGTGCTGCAGGAAAAAAAGCTTGGATAAAAAATAATAAAGCAAATTCAGACTTTACAGTGTTTGTGGATAATAGGGTCTGAAATTATTAGTGGGATGTGAGGGGGGAGATAGCTAAAGGTTCCCTGTCAGAATAATAATGTAAATTTTAGTATTAAAACTAAAATTACAGAGCTAAATACTTACTCTTCTCTAGGCCTGAAGAGAAAGGTCAGTGGGAAAACCCTACCAAAAATTAAAGAAAATATTGAAGTCACCCAACTGAGCCATTCATGCGACCAAAGGTCTGTTAGAGCTCATTGAAGATGTTGTTTTGCCCACTTGAGCTGTCTCTTGGAGATACAGTTTGAATTCTCAGTAAACTGGTGCCTGCCAGACTATTTGTTGGCACCTCATAAAGACCTTTTGTGGGTTTTGTCACCTTCACCTTCCTCTAGAATGATGCAGCTCTGTGTTGACTTAACCCTGTTCTTCAACTGCAGCAATCAAGTGAATGTCAAAGAAAAAACAGATGTGGAAAAAAAAGAAGAGAAAATAGAAGATAGCACTGTACATCAGAAGGTGAGAAAGCAGACTTGTTCTTTACTGGTAATTTATGCAGGATAAATCAAAGAAATGTGCTGTGTTACATTCTTTTCCTAATCAAGAAGAATTTCCTGTGAGTTGTGTGCGTGTGCACACGCTTTTCAGGCTGAACGTGGTCCTGTATCTTGGTGATGTTCTGTGTCTTTGGCCACAATAAAAGCTGTTGGAGCTATTGGTAGCATGGGGAAACCATCATTACTAATTATCCTTAACAAGGAAAGGCTGTAGCAGTCATGGTGTGTGGAATGTATCTCATTAGAGGGTGATGCTGGAGAATTGCTGGCTTCTAGTTGAGACATAGACCTTTGGCAAGTCCCCGTTGTGCTTTTCCTCCTGTTAGTAGCACTGGAACAAGGTGTTTTGAGGTGATTGAGCAGAAGTGTTGTAGCTAATCCTGCAATGGCAAGAAAAAGAGTTCACTGGGTGTGTTTGAATGTAAATCTGCAAAGGGCTCGGGTGGTGTTGGTGAAAAACTCTTTTTCTTTCAAAGCTTAGCTCTTTTTAGAGTCCACCAATAATTGATATTTCCTGCAAATGCTTAGTTTTGTAGAATATGCCACTTACGCCACAGAGTTGGTTGTATTTATAGGAATGATTTAAGTGAGCAGCATAAGTTTGGCCTCTAAGAAATAATAAATCAAAAGTCAGGGAAATTTATTACTCCACTGCGATCTTAATCATAACCTCAGTTGATGTTGGTATTCCTTCACTGGAAATCTTATCCAGCAAGGATTGTAGGATCAAATGATTGATATTCATTATTAATTTTAGAACTGCCAGCCAGTGCAGATTTGTTAATGTCTCATAAAAAAACCTTGGCACAAATGACACTGTGGATAGCAAGTGGTGAAGTATTAGAAAGTTTCTAAGCACCTACTAATGTAGGAATGCATTTAATTGCATTTTTTTGTCTGCATCCAGTTTTCTCAAGATTATTTGTATTATTTAATTTTAGGAATCCCTGATGATCAACACTGAAAGTAGAGAAAGTGTGAAAAATGCTGAAGTGACTTCAAGTGAGTATCATTGCAGTTACCAGACCTGAGGCAGTCTTGAGCTCAGCCTGTTGGAAACAACATGATCTTGGGTTTTATTGTTGACAGCAACTAGCTGTTGATGCGAGTTACTCAGTCTGCTCAAACCTGCATTTTATTTTAAAAAGCTTGTGCCTAAATAATGTGTCCTTCTAAAAACAAACCTGCCTGAGAATTACTTTCTCAGAGGCTAAGTTCTTCAGGTATTTCTAGTGAGCTTTGGGTGAAGGTGTCTTCTGTTAGTTTATGGTAGTGTAAATTTGGCTTCAGGATGCCCTTTCTTTATTTGTTTCTTTAACTGCATTACAAATCAGTACCAGATACTGACTTGACAATATTTAGCTCATCACAGAAATGAAACTTAGATGAGGATATACTGATGGGCTATACAAGGTGACACTTCTTTTTTTTGGTAGCCAACTTTTTTGTCTCTTTCTCTAGGTATGGGAACGACTCTTCCCACAGGTGTTTCAACCTTTCTTCTCCAGTGTTTAGATGTAGAATCAACTGCAGACTTTAACACAGGTGTAAGTAGCAGCCCGAGTAGTTACTCATCCCCTGAAACATTCAGAGGTGAAGATTCAGGTACGACTTCTGGGTAGTTTGGGGTTTTTTTGGATTTATTTGATGTAGAAAATGGGGGAGGAGGGATTATCTATAATATGAAGGCTGGTGGCTCCTCTTAGCGTGACTCACCAGGCCAGAGCTTCATGGAAACCCAGCCTGTGCTTAACGTGGGATGTGTGCATGTCATCCTCCAGTCCAGTGTGAATTGGGTCCTGCTGTAACTTGCACCACACTGTGAACTTAGGGTTCACTCCTGACACAAGCTATTTACTGGGGGTGGCCAACACACCTGCTTCTGAATCTGATCCCTCCTGAACTTTTTATGCAGGTGTTTGAGCCAAGACAATGCTTTCACTTTGCTTTGAAGTTCCTGTCTGGCAAATGTGACTGTTTCCAGTTTGGTCACCAATTTAAGAAAGGGAATTTCAGCATATGAACCTTGTACTTATCTTTCATATCCAGAAAGAATTCATTTTTACCCTGAGGACTCTGGCAAGTACAAGAACTCTACTCTCCTGGACTCCAGCAAAGCAGTGGCTATAGATAAGATACCACAGATCTCAAATCTTTCAGCAATTTTAGGTAATTCTTATTTACAATACTTCAGAATATATGCATAAACAAATTTAATTCTCGTGTATAAAAATAAGTAATAATCACTTCATCTCGGGCATATCTGCATAGTGGGGAGTAGCTCCCTGTTACTGCTCTGCTTGCTTCTAATATTTTGATTTATAATTTAGTATGCACTGAAACACTGTCTGGTCTGCTTAGCCTTTTCTTTGAAAATTCAATGGCTTGTTTTGTTTTTTAGAACCTGTTCTGGCAGATTTTCAAGACCAGTACACTAAAAGGTAATCTGCAAAGCAGGCTCTTTGATGCACTTAAAGGTTCAGGCTTTTCTCTTTTTAAATGGTAATTCAAAGAAAGGCCAGAAGGAATGAGCCTCGGATTCTGCAAACACTTCAGTGTCCTCACTGATTTTGAAGTTGGTGCATTAAGTCAGGTAAGAGTTTGCCATGTAGGCTTTTGTTTTGCTCTTGCAGCTGTTGGGAAATCAATATAAGAAAACTCAGTGAAGGATTTCATGGAAGAGGAAGGTGACACTTTATTTTTTAGATCCCCAGCTAAGTTGCTTTTAGCCACTTGCACTTTGTAAGACTTAGTTGCCGGCAGCGAGATGCGCGTGCCCGGGACTGCCTGTGCAGTCCAGAGAATCAAGGGTACCTGTTGTCGAGTCCTCAGTAAATCTCTGGCATTCTGTGCTGGCTCAGGACAAAATGAGGTTTGGGACAGATTTTTTTTTTATGCCCTTTAGGAAACCTCAGCTTATCTGGGGTACTCCTTTGCTTCAGGACCTTGCTGCACTCAGCCTTTGTAAATCTTGGGCCAGGTTGCTGCCCGTTGGCAGTTTCTTGTTTGGAATACATGTCCAGCGGGAAGCGGAAGGGTGTCGGTGATTCAGCGTGACCCTATTGCCACCCTCCTGTGGTTAGGACACCAGGTTTTCTGTTGACAGCTCCTCTGTGGTGTGGTTTTATCACAATGAAGGGTCTTCTATACTTGGCCTTGTCACAGTGCAGCCTTCAGGTCCTGACATAGAAACCCGAGTAGGGAGTGGTTTTCTAGGAACAGTTCCAGTTCTTTAACCCTTGTGCTGCTGTTTCCAGTCTTACATTCAGACACTTCCATTTGTAAATCACTTATGCAAGTTTTACAGGGTTACAGATCTCTACACAGTTCACTCTGAATGTTCTTGTGAGCCTGGTTTTCCCCTGCATCCATCCTTCTTAAACATGCTCTGCCCTAGTATGCTTCAGTGCTGAGAACTTTATTTCAGTGAATATTTTCTGTGGGTCTTAAATTGCAGGTATCTTCAGAATAAGCTGTGTGACTAGATGATAATGAAGTAACTTGTCAAGTGTGATGAAGTCACTCTAACAACTTTTTTTGAAATTAAGCTCTATCCCTTATATTTCCTTATACATTGTTTTGTTTGAACATTAACATTCATTCAGAATAGTTAACTTCTTTTTTCTCTTCCTCTCCTAGAGAGAGACCATCAGATTTCAATTTCACTTCTTCAGCATTGAGTGTTTCAACTACTCTGGCAGGTAAAATGTGACCTGAAGCAGTTGTACTAGCTGTGAGGCAACAGAATATTCTAGCCAACTTCAAATGATGGCAAAATAACAGAACCAGGCTTCCACTGCATCATTTGTGTCTGGAAGGGAAAGTGAATTGAAAATCTTCCCCATAAATAAGACTTGGTTCTCATTAACGTGTTAGGAGAAGAACAAAAAAAACCAAACCCCAAACTGCTTTTTTTCTATTTACTCACCTACGATGCTCGATGAAAATTAGCATTTCTTATTTAAGTTATCCAGGAACAGAACTGTTTGTGTCAGGCTCCTTACTTGAACATGTTTCCTATCAGCTTCACAAATACTATGAGGACTCCCTCATGTAACTAGAGTTCTGAACTGTGACTGATGCAATTCTGGCTCTGGCCCATGTACCACATAATTTCCCCCTGCTTAATTTGGACTCTAATAGCAGCAGAAGTTGCCACTGGCAAAGACTTTGTGATTATGCCTTTCCTCTGCTCCTGCAGTGTGTGTGTCTAGCAGTAAGCAGCCAGGCAAACACAAGATTAATAAGCAACCTTGTTTCCTTGAGGAGAGGAGGAAAGCAGCCCTGTTGGCAGGGAGAAGGAGGCAAGGATTCTATGGAAGGGAGGAAGCGCGTTTACATGGGTGGCTTTGGAATGACCCTTCTTTGAAAACCATCCTGTGAGGCATGGGTGGGAGAGTAGCTGTGGTCTTTGTCTCAAAGTGGATTAATTTGTTGGAAATTTATCACAGGAAAAAAAGTCTGTAAAATTACAGCTGCAAGAGAGAGAGCTCCAGACCTAAAAAGCAGTATGTGCTGTTCTTCACCGTTAGGACCGGAAAGAAAGGTGAAAGATCCTTAATAAATCAGCCAGGTTGTAACAGAGAGGACTTGCCCCTTCCTTGTGAATTGTAGCAGTTCCCCTGGAGGGGCTCTCTGCAGGCAGTGGCAGAGAGTGAAGCTGTAGCTTGCTTCTCCCTCGGGGTAGCAGTGATAGTCACGGGTGCCCCCCTGAGCTCACTGTCAGACTGACTCTGTCAGTCGTACCACATTTGTTGTGTACAGCTCGAGCACGGCCGTGGGACTGTTGGTTAGTGCTTACCAGGCTATAGAGAGTCACTTTATTAACACCAAATGTAATTGTTTCACCCTTTAGCCCGACAGTCAAACTGCTAAATCCAAAAGGCTAACGCCTAAGAAAAAAGGGAAAAAATCCAATACCTTAGAAGAAGGGCCCTCATCAGTCAGACAGCCTGATGGCCCGGGAAATGCTTTGGCCCTGTCAGCAGAGTTGACAGCAGAGGTATTGCCATCCGAGCAGCCAGATGCTGTGGGGGTAAGTGTTAAAACAATTAAAACCAAACAAATCATTCCTTTTAGTACAGTCTAATTCTGGCTATGCTTAGGCTACAGTATGAATTGCACAACAAGCTGTATGTTAAATTCTCTTGGATGAACAGTTAAAAAAACCCAAAGCTACAAGGCATAAAAACCCTAGGTAGCTGGTTTGGGTTTTTACAACATCTTCTAATGTAATCCTAGTACCTGTACCTGGAGTCTTGTTGGAGGCTGAAGATGGGAATTGCTGGAGTCCTAAATAATGGTTTTTTGAAGCAATAGAAAGTTTTTTTGCATGAGCCAACAAGTGCTGGCTAATTTGAATTCTCTGTTACTTAATCAGGCAGTTATTGCTGCATGGTTTGTATTTTGATAGGGCTGGAGCTCAGCTTGTCACCAGTGTGCAGGGCCTCACTGGGAGAAGACCTATTTCTGAACACCATAGGTAATTTAGGAAGAAATGGTTACTGCATCTCTGAGTTCAGAAAAAGAAATTCTTCCTCAAAATTCAGGATCAAAGAGTACTTTTTAAGGATCTTATTTTACTGCACTCTAAATCCATCAGTGTATTTCAGCTCTACAGCATTACAAATAGCTGGAGAGAATGTTTTAAGTTTTGAAGCTTTGTCACCCTTTCCAGTAACATATTAAGTGTACATAAGTTGTGATAACTGTTTTCTAAAGACATCTCTCGAAGCCTACATGTCATCTTGAATTCCCCTAGCAGAAAGGGAGAAGAGTCAATGGAAGTAGTTGTGTGAATGAAATGTCCTTCATCTTTTCAGCCTGCGCGTGACAGGCGACAAACCTGCTCCATCGTCGGAACTTCGCCGCGCAGGAGGCCCTCCAGGCTCCGCCAAGTGCCGGTTACCACTAAGGAGTTCTGGCTTGCCAGAGGAGTGCCTGAAGGTAACGGAACATAGAAGAGGTTCATGGTGTGGATGCTAACTGGCTATTTGAGTATTGAAAGGTTTGGGGTTTTTTTAAGTCCAAATACCATCTATGCATTTTATACGCTAGAGCACTGAGGCCAGAGGGTAGGTAGTAGGTAGCTCCAGGAATATCTGCACCTCTTCAAGTTCCTCCTAAACACAGGCTTGAGCTTCACTCCCTGGAAAAGATAGTAGCTTGTTAAGTAAATTATCCTGTGCCTTATTTTTAGGGTGAATGTGTCTGACTCCAGTTTTCAGCATTGGTGTGGTTTGTGTCTTGCTCTGCTAAACCGAGCTCTTCAGCACCCAGTATTTTTTCCCTCTGAAAAAGTAATAGGGCATATTTTTATTTAAAGATTACCGGTTTCTTTCCAAAAGTTTCTGTTCTCCTGAGACCCTTAACACAGGGGAAGCACCTTCCTAAGTTTTTGTTAAACAAAAAGGAAGACTGTGCACAAAGCTGTATCATCACTCCTGCAGGGGTAAAAAACCCCTCCCTTTTCCATCTCTCTTGGAGTTCCTCCGTGTGCCACTTGATGGCATCTGCCTTCCTAAGTTTAAAGTAGTTCTTTACAACGTCTGCAAGTTTTCGGCAAGTTCTGTTGATCATTTATGGTGTTTTAATGTAATATGGAGATAATGCATAGACATAATAGCTTTCAGAACTACTGAGCAGACACATTTTCCATGGAATTGCTGTCTCCAGGCCCAAATACTCTCCTGCTTTCTTACATCGAGTTAGATACAGCATGTAGCATGCAGAGAAGTGCTTTCAAGTGTGTGTATGCGTTAATTAATCACAACCATCTGATGCAACTGTACAGATCAGAGAACAAGGCTGTTAACTCGGGTGCCCAGGAGAACTGTGGTAGTGCAGAGCGGAGGGTGTGCTCGGGTCTCGGAAGGCAGGTGTTGTCAGAGAAGAAGTTTGGATTTGTTACTGCTTTTCTAGAGAAGCCTTGGAACTGGGCCTTAGGCTGCCTAGACGTGGTGGTTTTGTTGTTTGGGGTTTTTTTTATGCTGATGTTCTCATCTCTGCTCAAGGAGTCTTTCCGATGATGCTCTTTTTCATTGGGAACATCCATACATTCAAACTGTTGTTCTCACTGGCAGTTGACCTACAAGATTCAGATTCCCTCAAACAAGTGCTAACATAGATATCTATCAACATCTGAACAGCCTGTGAGATTGAGGAGCGTTCTCTGACACCTGAGAGCGTGCACCTTTACTAGGTAGTATTTAACTCATCACTTCTTTTCCCAGATAACATTACAAATCCCCAAAATTGGACCTGCTGTGAACACAGATGAGATTCCTGGCTTTCAGCAAGAGTCAACAGAAGAAGAGTTGTCTTGCTACTGTGGCAGGGAGGTGAAGCAGAATTGCTAACCAGTGATTAATGGCTGTAACTTTTTTTTGTATGTATGCTGTTTGGAATTTAGTAGAATGCTTTGCAGTAAGCTTGCAAATGCTGTACTGAAGTACTTCATATTAAAATACTTTGTACAAGCAATTGGAGCTTATTCTGGACGTTGTTCTGGAAGGATTCCATAAAGATGGTTCTTCAGTAGACAAAGTTGTTCAGTGTTTTAAAAGGATGGTGTGGCTTTCCAAACCTCCTGAAGTGTGTGTCTCAGCCTTATCACCCAGAATATTCATGCCCTGGAAAATAGTTCTGTATTTGCAAAAAGGGCACGTCAGGAAGACTTGTAAAATCCACAACTTTAATTAGTTTGACTACATTTGAAAATACCTGTGAAAGTTCAGACCCTGGGCCTTTTCCCATTGCTCTGGGGTAGAAGGAAGTGCAAATAAATGCTGCTAGATTAGCCTATGAACAAGGATTGTATAAACATACTATATAGCTCAAGGTTAAAAATTACACCATGAAATTACTTTTTCTTTTAAGTGTTAGCAGAATGAGCTCTGCCAATAACTCCTCAGCGTCCTCTCAGGTATGCTTCTAATTATCAATATCCCTGTTCTTGCAAATTCCAAGCCACTGGTAATTATGCAAGAATCTAGAGCCCCTAGGAGATAGAGGTGAGCTCCTTGATGTAGCTTTAAACAAAACTGAAAGTTATTTATGTAGTCAGTTGTGATTATAATGGTTGTTCAAGTAAAGGGTGGTCCAGGATAAAAAAGGTGTTCCTTTTAAAGGTGTTCTAGGAGCCCTTGTTTTATGCCCCAAACCATTTTGTAGTTTCTATACAAGAACAGACTAATTCTGACAAACTAATTGGAGAGTGAAGAACATAGCAGCCTGAATATTTCTGAGTTTTGCTTTTGTTTTTCTTGATGTGATGAGGCTGTATAGGAGGACAGAAACAGCACAAACCACAATCTCTCTTCCCTTCAGTTACGGAAGCGCTGCTTCTTATTTTCATCTTTTGTCTGACTCTTATAGAAAGTGTAATTAATTACCAGGCCAGCTCTCTGCCCCAGGGAAGGAAGCTGTATTCATTCTGAGGCCGCAACAATTTCTGCTCTTGTTCTGCTTTTCTCAAAGGGAAGGCATTTTCCCATGTTTTGGTTTTAAACTGCAGAATGACCACAGAAAATTTCATTCAAAGTGGAAACTGGCTCTTCCATCGTAGTGGATAAAGGTTACGGGTCACAGCAGTTAATGGGTGGTACAGAAGAGCTTATTTGTGCAGTGATGGGGGAGCGAGATCTGTTCAGTGTCAATAGAGCTGCTCTGTCATGTCCCAGACGTGATGAATTCTTAATGGGTTGACTGGAATCCCTCGCAGTGAGTCAGGCCGTGCGAGAGCCGCGCTACTTTTATCGCTGGGAACTGTGCCTTTCGGATGCACGGTTAGCAAATGTATTATATGTAAATCCATAGGAGGTTTTTCATTAACACTGTTGTTATTTTTGTTATCTGGAGCGTGCTTCTAGGAGACTCTGACTTAAAGTGCTCAGGGATGATGAAGGATGTTTGCCTCTCGCACCAGAGGGCCCTAGGGGTGCACATGCTTCTGCTGGAGGTAAAACTCTTACATGTGGAGGGTTCTTGTTTGGTTCCTGATCTCTCAAGAATGAATGGAGAGGGGTTTGGGGCCCAAGGCAACACGTATGGAACGGACACAGAAGTTGCAATTCAAGCTCTTTGTCTAAGTGCAAAGATTTGTCTACGTGGGGAGGTTTTCCCAAGAAAATGGATGGTTAAACCTGTGTTTATCCCTCTTTCTCTTACTGTCCATCCTCCACTCCCTCAATTTAAAGTATATTAGGCCTGTCAGAATCACTTGCTATTTAGGAGTTTTGGAACAGGTTCACATTTACTTTTAAAGGGACTCTTATCAGCTTCAGCAGTAACACACCTGAGATTGGCCAGATCTTCCTTGCTGCACATTCTGAAACTTAAAGCTAAGTTGGACAAAATTCTATGATTTTGGTGTTCCCTGAGGACTTTGAGATGGTGTTTACATGCCCGCCTTGAAGCCAGGAGGCTTTCACATGGTGAAAGGATGTAAAAGATCAGTCATCTGTAAATATGTGGCAGGCAGGTGTGTCTTCTGTACAGAAGAAGGGGGAATCAATGCATCTAAACCTCAATTCCTGTTTTCTGTTAGAATTTCCTTCAACTTCTGTAGGAACTTTGTTTTTCCATCTACTAGATGGCTGGTTGTGAGGAATCATTATACAGATATGTTACACATGCACTAAATTACACCTTTTAAAAATAATCTGCTTAATTTAATCTTACATCATATGCTGTTTTAGTTTAATTCCATTTTCTAGGGAAAGCAGATGAGTCAGTTTTGTCAGTCCTTAATTAAACTTTCTGAACAGTGAGACGTTGGAGACTTAACTCTATCCCGTGTTTCCATTTCATTTAAGCATTTAATAAAGTTTTGCAAAAATCCACAGGTTGTTTGGATTTTATAAAATCTATTACTTGTGGGGGGGCTTATTGATTTTTCTGGAGTCACCTGTTGGGCATTATGTCCTGAATATTACTTTGTCCACGGATGTTTTGTCCTGGTGCCTTCCTCTGAGCGCAAGATGTGTTGTCCACCCCGTGTAGGTATAAATTGAGTGCGGCTGACCTGTGCTCTTTTGCCACGGCTGTAGGAGAATCGCTTTATCGACGTGGGAGGGACAAAGCTGGATTTTCTAGCTTTAGGGTAAAGAAAAAAAAAAAAAAGTCACGCAGCCCTGCACGGAAGGGCTGTAGCCGCGTCCAGCAAAAAGGCGGCTTTGCTGCCTCGGTCTTGACCTTTCTGGGGCTTCTGTTTTAAAGTCCCCCCTGCAGAACGAAAACAAACCACGGCCGTGTTCTCGCTGCCCAGCCCCTCGGGGCAACGCCCCGGCCCCAGCTTCCCCCCGGAGGGAGGGAGGGAGGGAGGGAGAGCGGGAGGGATGGGGGGCAGCCGGCGCCACCTTCCCCCGGGACGCTGCCGAGGCCGGCGGGACTGCAGGGACGCGTTTATCGCCGCGGAGGGGCCCCGGTGCGTCGGACCGGGCCCGGGCAGGGCGGTGGCGGTGTCGGCGGGGCCCCAGCTCCCGCTGCCCTGGGCAGGCCGCCGCCACTCAGCCGCCCGCCCCGCCCCGCCGGGCCCGCCCCGCCGGCCGTCCCTCCCTCCCTGCCTCCCCTCCTGGCAGCGCCGGGTGACTAATGTCTGTCATATGACTGTGACACCGAATGGAGCCGGGCGGGCGGAACTAGCCGCGGCGAGGGGACGGCGCTGCGCGGAGCCCAGCGCCTCGGCGGCGGGGGCCAGCGGCGGCTCCCCAAGATGCCGCCCACCCTCTTCCAGAAGCTGTTCAATAAGAAGCACGGGTTGATCTCCCCGGCCAGGGATCCCCGGGACGACTGCGTCTTCAGGTAATCCGCCACGGGGCCGAACTTCTGCGCCGAGTTCCCCGCCGATTCGCCCTGCCCCGGAGGCTGGCGGCCGCAGCCCCTTTCCCCCTCGGCCGCAGCCGTCCGTGCTGCAGAGCGGCTTTCCCCCGGCTTCTCCTCCGCCTCGCACGGACCCCCCGCTGGCTCCGGGCTTCCGTCCCCTTCCGCGGGAGCTCCGGAGACGTTGAGGTGCCCCAGTCCGGGCCCCTCGGGCGGGCGCTGGGCGGGGGGGGAGCCCCCGGAGCCGCCACGTCGGGGCCGCCTCGTTGCCTCCCCTCCCGGGGGCCGCCTCTCCTCAGGGCTGGGCCGGGCTGGTTCCCCTCAGCGTACCCCCCCCCGAACCGGGGAGCGGGGCTCAGCCCCCTGGGCTGCCCGGCGTCGCCTTCATGGGGGTTCCTCCCGGTCGCGATCAGCGGCGGCTGCGGGGCCCCCGGCCCCCCGCGGCTCCTCCGGGATGCTGCGGGCCGGGGAAGGGGGGGGGAAGGCGCCATTCCGCCCCGGGCGGGCGAGCAGCTGGCGATCCCCAGGGAGCCACCTTAGAAACGTGGAGGAAAGAGGCAGAAAACGTGAAGTTTCGGTCGCTGCCAAGAGCAGCGTAAGGTTTCTGGGGAAATTTGTCACGCTTTTAAACCGCGACAAAAACGGGATCTGCGGAGAGGTGCCCAGCGCAGCCCGGGGAGGAGGGAAGGGGAGCCCATCTCCGGGAGACCTTTCCCAGTCCTCTCCAGCCGGGTCACCGAACCCCTCGCTGGGGTTTCTTTGGAGGCTCCGAGTCTCGGTCCTGGGTGAGAACTCTGTCCGGGGAGAGGCTTTGCTCGGATGCCGGGGCCTAGAAATCACCCAGGGCCTCCTCGGGGGTTGGGTTGTTTGCAAACAGGTATTATTTTGTTTTCTTTTTGTGGCTGTACAATAAGTGCTCTTCCACGAGCGGGTAATGTTGACGCTCGAAAGCGTCGTGGCCCTGGTCCCAGGGAGGAGGTCACCTGCGAAATCGTTTCAAAGCGCGGTTCTCGACTTGGGCGCAGATGCGGCACGCTTCGTTAGCGAGAGTTGTGTGCCCCTTGAAACCCTTCTCGCAGCGCGGCGAAGCTCTCCTCCCGCCCGCTGCCCTCCAGTTTATTGCCTACAGATGGTCAGCCCTCGGGGATGCTCTGTGAAGGGAGATCCCTGATGATCCCTGATGGATGGGCTTCGTTGGCTGGGGTGGGATAGTCCTCTGAAGTGCAGTGGCACAGTTTAGGTGGGCAGTGGTGTATCTGCAGCAGTTTAAACATCGGGGGTTTCAGAGAATATCGAGGGGTCTTTTTGTGTTATAGAGTTAGGGTGTGCTCCTGGACATGACCTGGAGTCCAGTGCTTTAACTGGTGCCACACACCTTCTAGAGATGGCAGCTGCTTCCACACCTCTCTGCTGTTTACTGCCCAGGTTGTGCCTTTTGGAATGATCTTTAAGGGACAAAACGTTTTATTCATGTCTGTGTCACCTCATTTTCTACATCAGCTTAATACTGGGATCAGCCCCTTTGGTGGGGAAGGGGCACTGGGGCTGCTCTCTGTAATTCCTTGCCTTTCCCCGCGGTGAAGACATCCATTTGTTAGTGATGGATTTGGAGAGGGACTGGCGGTTCATTCCACGGTTCCATCCTGGACACTGGGGCAGAGAGGTGGGGATCACGCCTGTGGTGAAAGGAGGGAGGGTGGTAAGGTCTTGGTAAGGTCTCTTCTTCTTCCCTCTTAACCTGCATCGTTCTGTGCCAAGCTGGATGTGAAATGTAAAGACCAGTCCCTCTGCCTGCTTTTCCCTCCTCCCTTTCCAAAGCGCTGTTTCACTTTGTGATGCAAACTGTCAACCGGTAACAGTAAATTCGCAGCTGTTTGGGGTTTTTTTGGCAGACCCACAGGGATAAGATCCCGGGAGGAGGCCGATGGCTCTTCTGACGGAGGCTCTGGCGGGGTGGGAGACCTGGCTCTGACTTAGAAGAGCCAAGTTTTCTGTTTTGAAGACTAATGCAGATACCCTCCAGGCATGTTGCCGACCTGGCTGCTTTCATTTTCCAAACGGGGATAAGTCTTCAGTTAATCCTTGCTTTGTGTGGTCTTATCAGTTACCGGTGAAACTTTTGGGCAATGCACAAAATAAAGACCATTACTTAGTACAGCTGGGTCTTCAGAGCCTGGAAACCAGCACTCTGGATGAGTCCTGGTTCCAGGAAACCTGAAGGCAACAGCCTCATGGGTTTGAGTGGGGCAAGGTTGTGTTTGTTCCTAGATTGATCTGTCATTACCTGTTTATTTTCTAAATAACAGCGTTTTCCACGCACTTTGAGCACTTATTTCTGGCTGTCTTCACTTTGAAAGCTTTGTCCTGCTTACTGAGGAGACTGGAGAACAACCATGAAAAAAAAAAAAACCTGCCAAAACCATAAATTCTCTCAATCTATTTTGTGAATAATAAATACTCGGAGAGAACAGCCCAACCACTCCTGGCAGTGACATCAGGACAGCAGAGCACTGAAGGATCACTTTGATGCTCATTCTTCTTCTGACTATGAATATATTTTGCATTTCCATCAGGCTTAGTGTGGAAATCTACCAGGACATAAATTCTCCTTAATCTGAGCTTACACTGTTTCAAAAATAAAATAATACTTTTCAGAGGAAATGTATTTTGTTAAATTGTTGGGTTGTTTGTGGCTTTTTGGGTCTTGAGTTTTGTTTTGTTTTGTTTCCTGTCCAGAATCTCTGTGCTGTGAGTGTGAAATTTTTGAGTCTGGGTCTAGTATTTCCTGATGTACCAGTTTGCCATTTTGAAATTATTTTTTTCTAATGTTACATAAATAAGCAGTTTAATTTACAGAAGAAGCCTTAGGAAACGGCACTAGATCCACTACACATTAATATTTTAGCTCTTTGGTTTAACTGAGAGTAGCTGGCAGGCTTGGCCCTCCGACTGAAACCTTTTGGTAGAGCTCAGCATTCCCATGGCAAGCAAGAATATTCAAACTTTCAGGGCTAAAATCTGTTTACAAGCAACACAGAGACACCTGCAAGTGTTCTAGAGAAGAGACAAACCCTTAAGTTCCAAGGTGTAGAGTACCCGCTGTCTACTGCAAATACTACTCACGTGAGTGGATTTTCCCCGAGGGTAATTTTTGCTATAAATAGGAGCTCTTGGCTGTATTGTAGCATCTGGCACTGGCTGGTGACAGGAGAGCTCAGCCCAGCCTTGGGCTGTTAAAGTTATTAGGAATATGAGATTTCAGGTACGTTGTTTCCTACGTTTTTAGAATCAAAGTATTCCTGCTGGTTTAAAAAAAAAAAAAAAAAGCTCTTCCCGTGAGTCCTATGTGTCTAAAATGGATACGCACTTTGAAACAGCAATTAAAGGAGCCCTGCTCCAGAATTTTCTGATCCTCAGTAAAATGGAAACAAATTTACAAAATCTTCCTTAAAATGAGCAGAAGCAGTCAGGCGTTTCTGCTGGAGATGGTCACACAACGCGGTCCGCTGCGCATCGGCATCGCTCGCTGCCACAGAGACCTGGTCCGAGCTGCTGGTCCTTGCCTGGCTTTCTAGGGGTCTTCTTCAGTGCTTGAGAGAAGAGGCAGCTGCTAAACCAGACACCTCAGCCAGCTTCTTGTTCTTCAAAACTGGCTCAGTAGAACGAGCCCAGAGCTCAGGGGATTACCGGGAGGTCTCGGGCGTTAGATCTTTGTTGTTGCGCTACGTGGGCACCACTGCCGAGGGTAAATACAGCTGGAAGGAGCACGGAGGGGGTGGGTGCAGGAGAGGCTGGCTGGTGAGCTACTGGCTGGGCTTGGAGCACTGTTAGCCTGCTGCCGAGGGAGAGGGATGGTCCCATAACACTGAATTGTGGGGCTGGGACCTCTTGGGGTTGTAGGAGGGAAAATCGGCGTTTATTTCCATCTTCTGTGTAAAGTTCAAATGCTTGTTCCCGTGGATGTCTTCCCACCTTGCTGGGGGATAGTGGGGTTATTAATTAGCAGTTCTTTTTACACTCCAGCTCAATAAAAGTTTCAGTGTCTTCTGGGTTTTTGTTTTTTTCATCTAGGGAGCTCTAAAGAACCATCTCGCCCCAAGGGGCATTCCACCGATGTTTGCAAACTCAGTTTTGCTCCTGTTGAAGCACCTGTTGTGGAGGTACAGCTGTGTGGTAATTGTTCAAGCTTGAAAGAACCCCTTCCAGTTTCGAGTCTTACCGACGGCGTGGAGGATCTTTGGGCACCTTCTTCCTTCAGGGGCTTGCTTGGGTTGTCTGGGTATTTCTGAGGATGAGTGCAGTTGGAAAGTGGGAATAGATAGAGGAAACGAGTAACTTTGAGAGAGAGGAACAAATAACTTTGAATGTTCTTTTCTTCATTTGCGAAGAAGGCAAATTCTGGTCATCCTGGAAACGTGCTTTTTTTGGGGTCCTTTTGTAGTATGTGCTTCTCCTTTATAGTTTGCCAGGTTCCTGAGATTGCAGCCAGTCCTGGGCTTTGCCTAAGTAAGATTGCCTGAGATCTGTTCAGGCAGGTGTCCCCCATCAGCCCGGACTCTTTCTTTTCTCTGTGGCAGTGATTTTAACTGGCATCCCGAGATTTGTTTCCTTTCACATCGTTTTTGGCAGCAGGATTCCTCAAGGGACTTGCAATAAACCTGGAGCTGGAGATGGGCAGCACCATACAAAGATGCTTCACGAGCCAGTTCCTCTGCAGGGCCGTTGTTGTTATTCAGCAGGACTGCTGCATGCTTTCTTACAAAGGCGTAATAGCCTCTGGAACCAAGGGCTAACTTCTTGTCATAAATTGCAAAGAGGTGAGGACATCTTAACAATGTGTAACTGGGGACTTTTTAAAGTGGAGGCTGGAGTAAGGTGAAGGAGGAACATGAAAGTTGTCTTCACATTGATTTTTCCGGTTGAAGTTTTACCCACAAAACTTCTTGGTAAATTTTTGCGTTGCTTCTGAAGGCAGCTGGACCTGGTGATGTAAAGGACATAGCGTTGGTGCAGGGACTGTTTGGTGTTTGCTCTGTTCCTCCAGTGCTCAGAGCAGGGGTAACCACCGCAGATTGCCGTGTTGCTTTCTGCTTCTAACGTTATGGCATCGGGAGAGGCCGAAGGACTTGGAGCCAGCGGGGTCTGGGCACTGCAGTGCCACCAGGTCAGAGAGAGAGCTTCAGCACCAGAGTGAAGTTCTTCCTGAGCTAACCTTCTGAAGCAAACGAGGTGCCCCACTCCACCCAGTCAAAGGCTTCTCTGTCAGCAGCAGGTAGGTTTGTGTAGAGCCTGGCTGAGCCCCGGGGAGCAGATCTATGTCGGTCCCTGTGAGCGAGGCAGCGAACAAGTCCCATCTCCTAATGGTGCTGCACGAGGCTTTGTAAAGCTGCTCCTCAGCAGCACTGCCTGCATCAAGCCAGTCCGACCAAAACCTGCTATTGATGAAGTCCCGTGTTCTGATAGTTGTTCACTTCTGGCTTTCTGCAGGTCTTTCACCAGGAGCTGTGAAATCCCTGGAACCTCACCACCTCACAGTCTCTCTTCAAAACAAGCTTTAGCTGGACTTTGCTTTGTAACAGCTCCAGCTTTTCATCTTTATCTGATGAATTTAAAAAGCTTTTGTCCCATAATTTTTAAAGACAATACAAATTCTTAAACATCCAAAATGTTCTTGTGTTTTTATTAAGCTCATTTCTGCACTTTAATGGCCCTTAAGTTCTGGGTTTTACTTTAAAAAAAAAATCCATCTCTTCTGTAACATCCCTGGAGGAGGTTTTGGCTTTTTGGTTGTATTCCTTACTTTGAGTGTAGCGAGTTTCAGTAAACTTTTTACTCTGATTTATGTGCACGTTTCTCTGTCCCTGTGCTGACTTTGGCCTGCGCTTGGGAATAGATTGCTGTTTTCTAAAGTATTCGTTTTTGCCAAATTCTGTTTTGCATTTCCTGTCATCTGAGCTCTTGTGTACCTTTCAGTCAACTTTCGTCTTGGAACCAGGCACATAAAAATTAATAGGCCAGATAAGCACCTCTGGAGCACCAGAGAAAGTTTTGACCGTTTCTGCTGAAGGGGCCGCTCTCCAGGCCCCCCTTGGCACTGCTCTGTAGGTCTCCAGGTGCTTCTCCAGGTAGGCCTGTGTCACTGCTGAAAGATTCGGCGTGTCCCTGGAAGTTCTGTGCTATCCCTGGTTAAGGCAGTGCCACAAGCTGAGTCTGTGTGGTTTTTTACTCCTGTTATAGTCAGATCCAAAGGAATTAACTTGGATTGGTACCCCCATCGTGCTAAGTGCACAGAGGATGGCCAAGTGAAAACCGTTGGGTTGCTTGTGGCTGCTTGACTTTGTTCCTTGGAAGATTTTCCTCTGCCGTGGTGGGAACACACCCTGCCTGGCTCTTGCTTGACTTCAGCTTCCTCCCGTCGTCCGTGGAACGAGGAATGGGAACAGTGGAGTGGAGAAGCCCTCTGCTCCTGTTTTCTTTACTCCTTTAGAAGGAGCTGGAGCTACAAAATGAGCAAACACACAGGTTAAGGATCACCCTTGTTGCCTTTCATCCTGGCATCTCCCATGGTGGTAGGGATCTTGCGGTGACTTGAGAACTTGGCATCACAAGGTTGCCCTGCCCTTCGTGGACATCACGAGGTCGGTGCCGTCAGCGTGCGCTCAGCTTCCTCCCAGCCCGCAACCTCGCTTCCTCCCCCTGCCATGGCACAGGTTGGCTGAGGGTGGCCTGAGGTCTCTTGCCTCGCTAAGCTGCCCTTGGAACAGCTGCTTTCTTGGTTCCCCTTCCAGCTCTTCAGCTCCTTCCTCTAAGTCAGAAATCTTCTTGAGGAGCAGCTGTAGTGAGTGAATCACGTGGTGCCCTTTTACCACTGGGATCTCTATTAGGTAGGCATTTGAGCTGTGGCACTAGTTAGGATCTTGACAGCAAATTAGGAGAATGCTTTGATTTTTTACTTCAAGCTTTAGTTGTTTTCTTGGATATGCCAGACAAGCGAGTGTGGTGGTTTTCCCCCTGGAAGGAGTGGGTGCCTGCTGTCCTCTGCCCCGTGGCTTTGACCCAACGGGGCTGAGAGGGACCCTGCTCTCCTGCTTGTTCTGTGGAACCAGGGGGAGCTGCCCTATCGTCTCCATTGTGGGAGAAAGAGCAGGTTGACTTCTTGACACGGTTTTGGAGTGTCTGGAAACGTATGTGTAGGTGTCATAGAGCAAAAATGCTTCTCTGCGTTTGGATTATGCTGGCAAGCGTTGTAAGAAAGTGTTTCTGCAAACTTGGAGGTGCTGGTTTTTCCCTCCTTCTCCAAGCGAGGTCACAGGGGGGTGAAAATGGGCCAAGAGGTATATAGAATTGTCAGGGTTGGAAGGGACCTTCAAGATCATCTAGTTACATACCCCTCTGTCCCCTCTGAGATGGCCTTTTCTGAAACAATTCCACCCTTTGTTTCTGGTGACCAGAGGTGTGGTTACGTGCCTCGTGTCGCAAACCTTGCTGCCTGGGGATGATCAGCTCCCCTGGTTGACCGATGGATTGTCCTCCTTGTGTTTTCAAAGGGCTTTGTCCTTCGCTGTGCGCACGCTTCCGAGTTAGCGTACGCTCATGGTGACAGCTTGAATGAGTTCAGGCTTCTGTGCTGGAATAAACAGGTCCAGTGTGACTTGGAGCCTGAAAGTGGTGTTGTCATTTTGGCTGAATGCTGGAGGTGACCACTTTAGAGCCGTGTTTACGAGTGGAAAGGAACGCACATGGTGGTTTCATGCTCAGAGGCTGTGCTCTCTCCTGTTGCTACATCTGGAGCAGAATGTCTGCAAGATCACATGCTCGTGAGTAACGTCAGGAAAAAATGCAGAGCTCAGTTGCACCAGCAAATCCACAGTGTGGTTGTGCTGGGCTTCCAGAATTGGCCAAGCGCAGAATTTGTCTCCGAGGACTCGAAAAATGTTGTGTTACGTGGTATAGAGAACTTTAAACTACACAATATCTGCTGGAGGAATAAAAAGTTATGCCCATAGAAAGCAGGAGGTGATTCTGTTCTTCTGTGAGGGGCTTGCTAGTGCACCAGCCACTCCACCTTATGCCGAGTGGGAACGGAATTCAGAGATGGGAAATACTCCTCTGAAAAAATTAATTTCCACAAAGTACACATGTGATGCTGCTGGGCTTAAGGAACGTGCCCCTGACAGTTGCATTCAAAGGGGGCAGTCCTTGGCAGGATTAATCATTTAATTCTAAATATAGGTACCCAAATGTGTTGAGCTCTGTAGAAGTGAGCGGTTATTATGGAGCCTTTGTCTCAGAAAGGATTTACTCCTTTACACAACGTGTTGTGCTGTTGCTCAGTGCTCAACCGAAGCTTTTAATTGAGGTAATTCTCTGTGATTGTGTAAGAAGCGCAGCCTTTTTCTTTTCTGAACCCAATAGCTCCTGTAGATAGTATTCTTCAGAAGACAATAGGCTGCAGGAAAACCTGCCCCAACACGTGCAGCACAGCACAGCTACTCCTCCAGCTGCAGAGAGAACGTGAGCAGTGCGTGTATGGCCCGAGTCCACCGTGTTTGCCCACGGGTTTCTGTCTCCTCCGAGGAACGAGTTTCATAGCCCTTATCAAGAGATTCCACTCTTGGACTGGAGCGCTCTGACTCCAGGTAAAAGCTCTGTCTTGCCTGATGCTTCTGGGGTGGTTCTCTGGGTACCTTCCAGGTTTTATGTAGTAGCCACCTTTGACACCATGGCCTCGAAAGAAACCCTGCTTCTGTGCAGGCGAAGGACTCTCTGCAGTGATGCCAGCGTCTCTTAGTGAGCTCGGCTGTAGGCTCCCCTGTCCACTTCAGCCCCAGCAGGTGACCGAGCCAGCAATACCCTGTGATGGGATGTAGCACGAGCATGCACTTGGGAGGTGGCCTTTACTGAAAGCACTGATCTTGAAGCCTGGAGATGACCCATCACACAGCACTGACCCTGCCTTCTTTCTCCAGGATGCTTCCACAACATGGTCAGTGGTGATTTTGCCCTAAAATGAGTAGAATACATCACAGAAACAATCGTATTTCCTGTAATACAGGTACAGTTCATGCCCTGCGTGCTCGTGGTATTTGATGCTCCTCCAGATCTGCTCAGCAGAGTCTTCAAACATCTCTCCCTTGCTCCAGCCAAGATGTCAACAAAACATACAACTTGTACTAGTACCTCAGAGCTTCTGCAAACTCTTTCAGTTTGTGTGATACGTAACTGGCAAGAAACAGGAGCCAAATTACAGTTCTCATCCATCTGTTTTAGTTGATAAATGAAAAAACTTTGAGCTCAGTTCAGCCCCGAGTTCAGCCCTGACTTCAGGTCCTGGCATTGTGCCTGTTTAAGCCAGAGCAGTATCTTCACCCCAGTCCCTGTGCCAGTTCCCTCTCCAGGAGAGAGAAGGGGCAGTGTTTGTTGGAACAGCAGCCTGAGCGAGCTGGCTTGCTGTGACTCCGGTGAAAATCCTGCGCGTGCCGTCGGGTGCCTCCTGCCCCCGAGTACCCGCAAAGCTCTGGCTTGGCTACACCTCTTCATGCTGCTCTTTCCAGTGGGGATGGCCAGAGTCCACGTGTTGAAAGAAGACAGTAGACAGGTGGCTTCTCAGTTTGCTCAGGGAGCAGCTATAGTGTGACCGACCACGAGAAAGCCCACTCCCAGGATCTCAAAAGCTCCCTTTGCCGAATTATTCTGCGTTGTAGCTGCTACTAAAATACACACCGTCTGTTACACACCCACATCTCTCTTGCCTCGTGTGTTCCTTGCACAGCTTTGTCCCAGGGGAAAAAAAAACCCAGGCTTCCAAAGAGCACTTGGTTTGCCACGTTTGGAGGTAATTCTGGCAGAGGAGAAGTTGGAGCTGAGAGGGGAACTACCCAGCAGCACCGAGATTCCCAACGGGTTTTTTTTTGCCCCCCCCTTCCCCACCTTGAAGACCTACCTAGAAAATCTTGCCGTTTGGAGAGCTGGCTGAATGGTTTGTTTACTCCTGGTTTTTTCCTGAAACTGGCTAGCAGAGCTGGGTAGAAACGCGGTGCTGGTTCAGGCGTTTCTGGAAAGCGGGCGCAGGTGAGCGGTGCGGTTGTGCGCGGGGAGCAGAGGCTGCGGAACGCTCTCCTGCTCGGGTGCTTGTTCTACTCGAATGATGTCCGAATCTACTTGAGTGGCCTCACCTCGAGCGCTGTGTCCAGTTCTGGGCACCTCGGCACAAGAGAGATCTCGAGGGGCTGGAGCGGGTGCAGAGGAGGCAACGAAGCTGGGCAAGGGACTGGAGAAGAGATCGTGTGAGGGGCGCTTGAAGGAGCTGAGGCTGTTTAGTTTGAGGAAGAGGAGGCTGAGGGGAGCCCTCATCACTCTCTACAGCTCCCTGAAAGGACAGTGTAGAGAGGCTGGTGCTGGGCTCTGCCCTCAGATAATTAGGGATAGAACCAGAGGGAATGGCTTCAAGCTGGAACAAGGGAGGGTTAGACTGGACGCGGAAAAAATTCTTCATGGGAAGCGTGCTGAGATATTGGAATGGGCTGCCCAGGGAGGGTGTTGAGTCCCCCATCCCTGGGTGTGTTTCAGCATCACTGAGATGTGGTGCTGGGGGACATGGTCTGGGGGTGGACTTGTAGAGCAGGGCTGATGGTTGGACACGATGATCCCAAGGGGCTTCTCCAACCTGAGTGATTCTGTGATTCTGTGACATTATCTGAACATCTGAGAAGCTGTTAAGGAAGAAGCCTGCCAGAATTTTCTTGTTCCTACAGGAAGAATAACAGGATTACCCCCTAAGACACAGCTAAAGAAATGCCTCAAATGTTAGGAGGGGGAACTGGCTGCGAGTGCTGACTGCGCTTCTATTTAAACACAGCCCAAACTCTGACACAGAACTTAGATAAGACAGAAGAAGGTGGTTGGGTTGTTTCAGTACTTAAGCATATTTCAGTGGCTGTGACTTACTGGAATTTACTCTACTTTCTTAGTAGGAAAGGAAATTGTTTTACTGTCAGCATGGAGGGCTAAGCAGCTGTGAAAATGAGCCTGTTGGTTTCTTAACTACATGTATTTTCTAGTCCTAAAAGAGATGCTAATTGTGAACTCGTGACCTCTTTTTATTTTTTTTTTCCCCCAAAACAGACATGATTAAAAGAGTATAGAAAAAAAAAAAAAAAAAAGAACATAAAAATGAAAGTGAATTGTTGTGAGACTGCAATGGAGTTATATCTTTATATAAACAGAAATGTTCATCAAACTGTAAGATGAGCAAAGAGATCACTTTGGTCTAAGACTGATTTAATGTACTTGCTTTAAATATTAGTGGGTTTTTTCACAGTACAGAATGTGCAGTTACCTTCAAATGAATTATTTTGGTTAGTTTGAAAATCAATCTATTTTAATGTGCTGTCAGGTTTTCTTTTTCACTTGAAGAACTCTCAGAACTGTCGAGAGCTTGTGGTTGTGTAAGATGTTTTTTCATGTTGGGGTCAGAAGGTAAGACAGCAGGTATTAGGGGTTTTGGTTCTTTGGGCTTTAGTTGGGTTTTGACTGGTTTTTTTATTTTTCCTGGTGTGTTTCATTTAAAGACTGGTCTTTTCTGTTAGTAGCTAGCAGGACAAATCATCTAAGTTACACTTGAGTTGACACTAGTCCACATTTGCACTGGAGAAAAAACCATGCAGGGTAAGTTAAAATTCTCTAGTGGCAATTGTTCTCATCTGCATGGATGAACAGGGAGAGAGTTTCTAAATAAAATTTTTTAAAAAACAAGAGAAACTTAGAAAATGAAGGCAAATACAAAACATCCCAGCCCTACCAAGTCCTCAGAGTAACTCGGTGAGGTTTGAAGGCTTTCAGTGCCACAGCCTCAGGCTTTGCTGAAGGATTGTTGTGCTGGAAGAAGAGAGATCTTAAGAGCGAGAAAGGTCCTGCTCTCAGCTCTCTGTCTCCTGTGTGTGTGTGTGTGTCTGTCCTGATTCAGAACATAGCCAGGTGCCTTGACTTGCAGCCATGGCTCCAAGTGGATGTGTGCCTGTAGGAACTTAGAGTGCTCAGAAGACCGTGGAGCAGAAGACCTTGTTCAGCCAGTGCTTGCCTGTCCCTTTTGTAGCAAGGTCTTTTGTGTACCCCCCAGCAGTGAGACAGACCAGTTCAGGAGGTGTGGACCCTCTGTAGACAGGCCTGAAGTGTTTTAATATCTGGACAGACTTGTTTGCTTCTTAGATCAGAACCATAGCTCTAAGATTTTAGTGTTAGGCTTTAGGGAGGTCGTGGGTGCTGTATAAATAGAAGCTGAGGTACTGGCAGTGGAAGGGATGGAGACAAACTTTGGGAAATAACTTCTCTTTCATTTTTGTTGGCTTGTGGAGGAAGAAAAAGTTTGTTCCCTGTGTTTATCAGCGTGGTGCTGTCAGCCCAGGGCAGCTGGAGCCCAGCACCGGTGTATCTGCTCAGGGAGAGATGGGCCAGGGCTCGGGGCGGTCTGGCTGCACCTCCTGCACTGCAGTGTTGAAACAGGGGGGACAGGGGTGCAGTGGGATCCTTTCTGGAGGGTCTGACGTGAATGCTGCTGGCTGCTAAGGGCAAAGCAAAATGGGGCTGGAAATGCTGGGTGGGGGGTGGGTGTAATGAGTAGAAAGTGGTAGCATTTTGGTGTTGCCCTGTGCTCGTAGGGGTGCAAAGATAGGTGTGCAAGTGCAGTTGGAAGCAGTTGGGCAGTGCTGCTGTGATTTAATACCTGCATTTTCCTGGATTCTTTCTGCTTGGTATTCCCTGCTCCTCGTCGTGTCCTCCCTCATCATCACTGTCCCTGCTGCTCCACTTTGAAAACAAGCATTACACACATGCAGAGAGAGAGGAAGAAAAATCCAGCTCACTTTCCCTTCCAGTCTTCTCTTCTCTTCTCTTCTCTTCTCTTCTCTTCTCTTCTCTTCTCTTCTCTTCTCTTCTCTTCTCTTCTCTTCTCT
>JANVCC010000135.1:2893553-2958979 GCA_025345505.1 Todiramphus chloris collaris | reverse complement strand
AGGGGGAGTGGGTGCCCGTGGGGAAGGAGTGCTCATGGGCAGGGGGAGTGGGTGACCGTGGGGAAGCGCTGCCCAGGGGCAGGGGGAGTGGGTGCCTGTGGGGAATGGGTGCTGATGGGGAGGGGTTGCCGATGGGGAGCGGGTGCCCATGCGATACCCAGACTCGTCTGGTGAACGTGCGGCAGAGCTGAGCCCCGGCACAGTGGAGCCAGGCAGGGGCCGCGGGCGGCCGTGGGCTCCTCTCCCCCTGCCCAGCAGCCTGCAGCCGAGCCCCCCGTGCAGGGGAAGGTGTCGGGGCCTTCCTTTGGGTGAGGAGATGGTGGGTGGCGGGGAGGGATGGCGGCTCCAGGTGGCCCGCGCTGACAGCTGGGTCACATGATGGCTGTCAGCGCTGGCTTTGCCACCCGCTGCCTCCGCTCCGCCGGGCTCCAGCGCAAGCATCCCGTCGCTTCCAGGAATGTGAAGGCTGGGGGTGCAGTCTGGAAGGAGAAGGGGGGGCCTGGGGGGGGTTCTTCGTGTCCCAGCAGGCTGAATTCCCGACGCTGGCGGCTGGAGGTGCAGGACGGCAGCCACGGTCGCCGGGGGACTCGGGTCATGAGACTCAACTCCGGTGGCGTTGGCTGGAGGAGGAGGAGAGATGGCACTGACATCCCAGCTCCGGCGGCTGCCAGAGCAGCGCTCGGCTTTCCGATGAATTAGATCCATCTTCTCCGCGACGATCCCCAACGGGAAGAGACAAAGGAGCGGGGGGAAGACGGGCGGGATCGGCCCGAGCAGCCATCCCGGGCTGGGGGGGAGGAATGGAGGGGCAGGATCGGGGTTACGAAACTCCCGGGTCGCGCGGAAGCAGCCGCCCGCAAACCCCTCGGCCGTGCTTCGGCCGCCCGCTCGCTTTAAGGTGGTTTTGGTGATCCCGTTGCTAGGATTAAGCCTTTTTGCACTGCAGCACGGAGAGTCTTTTGTTGGAGTTAAATTCAGACCTCTTGATATGTCACCTGACAGTCTTGTGGTTTTGGATGAATATGGCTCATTGCTATTATTAACCTGAGTTGGCAGCCGGGCACGACAGGAGTTTAGAGGGATTCTGAAAAGTGGAGCTTCTCGGGGGACAAAGATGCTTCCCAGGTACGGTTGCCGCGCAGTTCTTGAGATGATTTTCATTGTTTGAAAGCTTAATTATTTTCACTGCGAGGAAACTGTTTCTTTTCCAGAGATGTGACGCTTTTAGAGATAGAATCTCTTTAGGATCCTTCTTGTAATTACACCCTAAACATCACGAGTGTGGTGGTGGTCTGCTTTTTTTTATTGGGTTGGGTTTATTTCCCCCCCCGAATCGGTTCTATCCGTTGTCATTTTGCAAAGGGAAATGCAGTCTGCTTGAATAACATAGACCACTGTGCTCAGTGCTGGCGAATTGAAGGGGCAGTATCTTGTTTGTGTGTGGGTTTTATTAAAGCAGGTAATTCAGAAGAGCAGGGAGCTTGTGTGTGCTTGTATGTGCATCGCCTTGCCCGCACCTTTGTGCTTCGGTCAGCTAAAAGCTGAACAGGTGCTTTGGGAAGGGACGTGTGGAGTAGTCCCAAAAACATTCTGTGAAATTACTACTAATAATTCTAAATTCTGAACCCGGGTAAATTGCAGTGTTCCTCAAGGTGCCACGCATCTGTAGCAAGACCTTGCAGCCTACTTGTTTTCAGTATCACACTCCAGGCTGTGATTCATGTGTTGACTAGACTGCAACTAACCTCTACCTATTGGGTCTTTTTTGCTTGTGGAAAGGCGTCTGGCTCACGTATTGGACTTTGAAGTATACATGAGGTATCTTAGAGAGACAAGTGACTTGGTAGAAGGGGGGAAAAAATGAAAACAAACTAAAGTCAGCTTCATAGGCAGTTAAGAATTGGAGAGAGCCAAGGACCTTAGAAGCCAATTGAAGTTTAGGTCCAAGTTTGTTACACCCGAGTGTAAAATACCTGTCAGACTGACCCCGTGCCTAGTGTACAATATGTACTTAGTGTAAGCAGCAGAAGTTTCCTGGAGCTCAAGCCGTGCAGCTATTCAAGGTGAGGATTGCTAAGCTGGTAAATGAACGAGACAGATTTATAGAGGTAGGATGGAGCTGACCTCTGTGTGCTGCAGTGCCGGGGGCTGTGTCACCTTCCTCCGAGGGATGAAAAGAGAATGGCTTGGGGTTTTTTATTGTTTTTTAGTTTGTTTTTTTTGTGTGTGTTTGCTTGGTTGGGTTTTTTTTAAAAAAAAATAAGTTATTTCCTTGTGCTAAACCTACAACATGTAACCTTTGTAAGCAGCCACCATCATGGGCAGTTGTCCCTGAGCTGATCCACCATCTCTCAGTTCTTCCAAGCTACCCAGAGTACCGGTCCTCTAACTTCTGTGAAACCCCAGCTGAGGTGACCGTGGTAGAGGACAGTGTCACCAGAGAGCTGGGTGAAGCCCTTGGCAGTCCATCATCACGGGCTCTCCCCGTGGCCTTGGTCAAGTCACAACCGCTGGTTTTCTCTGCAGAATCGGCAGCCGTTCACCACAGCAGTCACACAACCCTGAAGTGACCTCAGCTCTTGTAAAGACAATTATCTTGCAAAATATTTTCTAAGTATAGTGGTTCCTCTAGTTTTGGGATCTTCTTCCTCCTCGTAGCCTTATGGTCGCGTTATGTCACCGGCGTTTAAATGGAATCTCTCGCCAAAAGCGCCAGCTTTGCAAGTTGGCAATGCAGTCTGGGTCATCCTTATCATGTCAGACTTGAAGGTCTTTTCCTTTGCAGGTGGTGTTATTAAAAAAAAAAAAACCTAATAACATATCTCTTCAGAGAAAGCTGATGGATGGTCTTCCAGAGCTGGAAGCATCGTTAACGTGCTGTACATTGCTGTTTTCACTACTTCCGAACTGGTTGTGCTCTTTCAGAAAGGTCCACACGGCTATCTTTGTACAATAGTGGCCACGTGGATTATTGAATTGCAATAAGAGGATGCTAAAATACAGACAATACCCTCTCTGTGTGTCCTATATACTCAACTTTTGTTGTGTAGTCTCAAAGACGAGAGGAAAAATAAAACGAATCTAGTAAAAGATAATAGAAATGTGCAGAGGAATTTGGGCAGAAAGGGATCCCTTGTTGGAAAGGGCAAGCTGTGACTAGGCAAGGACCATTCCCCTTCTGCTTCTGATCCCCCTTCCCTTACAGCAAAGCGGCTGCGGGATCCTCGGTGCTCCTGGGTGGTAGAGGTGAGCGTGCTTCGACGGCAGCGTACATCACCGTGCGACGCGGCCGTCTGGATCTGCAGCATCCCAGTGCTCCCAGCAGAATGCTCTTCTCTTTACACTGTCAGCCCTCCGAGACGAGGGGACAGTCTCTGCCCAGCGCTTGCGTAGGAGTTGGCTGGGTCTAAGCCACCGTAACAATACCTGAAGAGTATCATCCGAAGGGGTTGGAGACAACCCCTGGGATCCCTGTGCCTCTGTTCGCAGGAACAAAGGAAGCTGTTTCCTTCCGTGTGAAGGAAGGAGGGCACGGGGCGAGGTGGACCTGCCGCCCGCTCTGCCCTGCCTGTTCTGTCAGCCTTTAAAAAGGTGCTAACACGAAAACCACGCAGAACAGATAAGCTCGCAGAAACTATAAATATCATTTGCGTAGATGCATTTAAAAATAGTTGGAAGTGATTCATCGCCAGGCAGTTTTTATAACTACGGGTAACATGATGGAGGAAAACAATAGTTTGACTGATAGTTTCAGCTTGCTTTTTCAAGGGTTGGTCACGTTCTGCTTTTGAGAACTTTACTTTTTAGCAAACTCTGTTACGGTTCCTACCTGCCTAATGTCTTGATTGGTTTCCCTCGGTTGCTTTCCTTTAAGACTTCTACAATATCTGTGTTAATTATTAAGAGGTAATCGGATATCTCAGCGGTGTTGGTATGGAGTAGTTTTAAAAGTAAAGTCTCAGGCAGGAGGAGAAGCAGTATTAAGCTAAACCTTTAATGCAGTGAAGAAGTGCTGCTTGTGTTGAAGTGGAAACGAGGAGGAAGGAATGTACTTGCTTTGAGTTGCAGGGGAAAATCTTCTGTTTTCGTTGGCAGAGTGGTAATGAAGGAGTTCTCTGATTTCGTCTATGAGAACTTGCACAGAGTGTAACAATACCACCAATAATACCAGAGTGCAATAATACCCATTTAAAGCCGTTCAAGTTGCCTCTTTCTGGGAAAAGTCTATGGCAGTAATAAGCTCCAGGAATTAGAGACAGGAGAAAAATCCATCCTTGGAGAGCGTTTGGATGGATTTGGAGTGCAGGTGTGAAATCTCCCAGACAGCATTTATACACCAAGGATTTCTGCTCCATTCTATTCATCTAGTATTTCTGGACATGTGATTCTAGAAGAATCACTGGTTGTGTGGTGGAGATCTCCACAGGACTGGTGCCCTGCTCAGGAACAATTTGTTTATCACTATTTCTTCTCGTGCTTGACATGTGAAGTCACAGCACAAACTCCTGGCAGAGCCACAAACGCTTCCACTGGTGGAAAGATTGTTTTCTTGGTGGTGGTTTCTACATGGGTTTGTTTGTTCTGGGTTTGGTTTTGTTTTATTCTTTAAATATCATCAGTCTCAGGGAAAGATGAAAGAGTCTAGATAGGTCACGCAGGAAAAAGCCCTCATTAAGAGCACATCATTTCCAGAACAGCACGGGAGATGGAGGCTCGCCTCTCATGAACCTTACTAGAACTTTTGATTCACAGTCTCCTGGTTTTCCTATAAGAATCTGAAGAAAACATCAGTTAAATGTCAAAGTTAGTTTCCATTTATAAACAAAACTAATTATATTCAGAAGATCTAGGTCAGTTTTCATCCGGCTGAAGAGCAGCGCTGGAGCGTTGCCCTGGTGGGTTTGTTTTGCAAACGTGCCCTGCGCATCGCCCGCAGGAATTTGGACATTTCTGGGGATAATCTATCCAGATACCAAGCTTAACGGTATTTTTAAAGCTCCTACCAACAGCAGCAAAGCTGCTCCGTGTCCCTCCTCCCCCAGAGAGGTGTGCCTGGCTGGGAGGTGCTGGGGTGAGCCAGTCTGCCTCTGCTCTCTGGCCGAAGGAACTTTCCCCCAACTCTCTCCGAGTTTCTTCGGGTTTGGGAAGCGGCCCACTATTGCCAGGGAATGTTTTTTTGCAAGGCTGAAATGTGCTTAAGGACTCTATTATGTAAGAAACGTAACACTTCTTGGGAATGATCACAAATGACTATGGATAATACCCACTAAATGCTTGCCTAGAGAAAGTTAAAATGTCACGCGAAGAAGCTGAGAAGTAAACAAGCTCTTGTTACCTTGATCGAATGCGTTTCCGAATGCAGCAAGTTTTATATTTAGCTTTCTCTCCTCTTAAGTGTGTAATCTGCTCTTGGAGCTTTTTATAAGTAGACTTTTCCAAGATCTGGAGCAGCCCCTGCCCTTCTTTGCCAGTAATTTCAAAGGCGCCCATCAAAAGGACTGGGTAACGAAGACACGCTGCTGCCCGAGCCCGAGGGAAACTCGGATGCGGCGCGAGGGTGGAGCGAGCGGCAGCACCTTTTGTTATTGCCACACACTGCTTTCTCTAGAGGAATCACGGCGGGCCTGTCTGGAAACAAAACAAGCTTCCAGGCTTCCATTGGTTTCCCTGAAGGACGAGGAGGTGGTTCCTCCAGGAAGCCCGTTCATCCAGCAGTCCCCCCTGCCCCCGCCTCTAGCCAAAGCCAGGCTTGTGCGGTCGCCAGCTCTAGCGCAGTCGAGCCTCTCAGTTGGTGATGCTACGCTCCAAACAGGCATCAAACAGCATGGATTTTCTTTTCTTACATCTTCTGAAATGCAAGGTGTGGGGCTCATGGGCAGAGCCCCAGGTAAACGTAACCTCTGCTCCGCGTTTGTCGCTGCGCGCTGGGACTCTGCTCTTCGCGTGACCCAGTCCTTCCCTGGGCAGCGCTTGGCTTTAGGTGCTTCGCTGCAAGGGGTGTGAGGCTCTTTGCCCCCAAATCCAGACACCGAGTTACTTCAGTTTCAAGTTGCTCAAGCTTTTTTCTTGTAAGAAGTTGCTCTTGACGTGTGTTGCGCACTGTCTTCTCTGCGGGTTCTGGTTTTCTCTCCTGTTGCTAAACGGTGGCGCTGATCGCACTAGGAAATGGGTTTCCTCTCTCAAGAGACCGAGTAACTGAGTCTTGGTGCTGGGTTTCTCCTCGCTGGGACTGCGCTGGTTGTGAAGCCTGTGAATCTGTATTGTCCAGTCTTCTGGCTGATGGGCAGCCATGGCTTTGGTGATCGGGTTGATTCTCTGTCTGATCTGCTGCAGAAGTTTTGGGGTTACGGCTTGTCGTTAGCACGCGGATCACATAATGTGTGGTGCAGAGAATGAAACCTTTGATCGGTGAATTAGAGGGACAGAGGAAAGGAGAATTTACCGTAGTCAAAGAGTCTAGCGAGCCAGGATTGCCTTCATCTGTACTGTCGTAGAATCACAGAATGGGTTGGGTTGGAAGGGATCTTACAGCTCATCTGGTGCCAGCCCCCGTGCCATGGGCAGGGACATCTCCCACTAGAGCAGGTTGCTCAGAGCCCCAGCCAGCCTGGGTTTATGGCTGATGGGTGACTTCCTGCTGTAAATAAACGTACAGCTCCTTCTTGGAAACTGGGAGCCCGTATCCTTCATTAAGGACTGGAAAGTTGAAGTTTCTCGCTTGTTGGAGCTTCATGCTAACGGCTGCTTGCCTAAAAGCCAAGGATGAGGAAGATAGAATTTCAGTTGATCTAGGAAATGGCTCGTAACTAGCTGAAGGATGATTCCTGGTGGTTTCATGGATAGAGCAGGCGTCTTGTTTCCTGTCCTCCAGGAGCAGAGAAAGTTTTGGTGAAAACAGATTCCCAAGCCCTTGAGCATCAATGCTCGCCAGGCTTTAAAGTGATGTCTGGCCTTTTAAAATGAAAATGTAAGGCAATATCTACAAAGCAGCCTTAAAAACCAGATTGTGCAGTGGTGTTCAGGCCCCAACCCTGAAAGCTCTCCCTTGGCATTGCTCCTCCGAATCTGTGATGCTAGGGAGGGCAGAGGCTGAGGAAAGCTCTTTTCCTTCCTCTTGACTGCAAAACCAGTTTGGGATAGGTGTGTTAGAAGAGGACTGGTGTGTGTGTGTGTGTGTGTGTTTTGCTGACCCGCACGGCAGCATGGCCTTGGATCGCAGGGGCTTAAGTGGAGATTATTGCTAAGTCTGACCGTAGCGAGGGCCCGAGTGCATGGGCAGGACTGAGCTACACGTGGCTCTGTTCCCCGCGGCAAAGCCTGTTTCTGAGCATGACTGTTGGAGTCGGTGACACCACAGTTAGTTGTGTGCACGTCTGGTGGATAGTTGTGTGCACGTCTGGTGGATAGTTGTGTGCACGTCTGTTACTACAGCGTTTGTGAGACCTGCAAAAGGGTAGGAAAAGCACTTTGTTTTTTTCCAGCTGTGGAGTTCAGCGTTGCTCACCCGTGAGGCTGAAAACCCCCAGCTGCAGCGTTCAGGACTCAGGGGAGAGGCCAGTGTGAATATATACCTTTGGTTTTTTCCCCTTCTTTTGAATTGTGAAGACTTTCAAGCCAGCACTTGCTCTGATGACAGGCTTTTTTTTCCCTTTAAACACAAAAGCCGAGTCCTTCTGTGACTTTGATTTCAAAAAGCTGGAACTTGAAGGATGCCTGAACTATCAGAAGGCAGAGCACAAGAGCCAGTCGTGCTGTGCCCATCGCTGTGTATGGCTGCAGTGGGTTGGTGCTGCTGCTGTGCCCATCACTGTGTATGGCTGCAGTGGGTTGGTGCTGCTGCTGTGCCCATCCCTGTGTATGGCTGCAGTGGGTTGGTGCTGTTTATCCCAGTGTAAATCAGCAAGTGGAGGGGAAAGAAACCAACAAAAGGCATTATTCTGGCCACGGGATCAAAGGGTTTGGTGAGATAGCGTTGCATTTGCTTGACTTTGTTTTAACAGAGTCATATATACAGATAATGTGGAAAGAGCAGTGTAATAAAGCATTGTGGTAATTGATCCTTCTCTTATTTTTTAATTAAAGCTGGCCTTTGCCGGAGTTTGACCCAAGTCAGATCCGACTGATCGTGTATCAGGACTGCGAGAGAAGAGGACGGAATGTCCTGTTTGACTCCAGTGCTAAAAGGAAAATAGAGGATGTTTCGGTGTCGGTGAGTATTTTGCTACTTTCCATGGTTCTAGTCTCTGTTCTTTCGGACGGGCAGATTGGTAAATCAGCAATGCTCTGGTTTGCTCACGGGAACGCCTGACCGTCGGTCATACGCAGGGCTATATTTAAATGCCTGTTAAGTTGCAAATTTTTCAGGCCTCAGTGATTTCACTTTTAACAGGTTTAAATACTGGAGTGATCTCTTTATTCCTGGGCTCGTCTGCTTTCTCCTCTTCCAGAGAGGAGGATTCCTTCCTGGGGCTGCAGCAGGCAGTGCAGGGCAGAAGCTGGGATTTACAGATGTGCATTTTATTCTCCATTCCTGATCAGAACATCCTCCCAGCCCTGTGTCCTCTCGTGTCTTCTTTGGTTAGCTCTTGACAATCCTTGTTTCTGTGCTGTGCTGACAGTTTTTTTGGTTGTTTTTTTGTTTTCCTCACACAGAGTTGCTTGAAAACTTCTCTGATTTTCCTTTTGGCATGGTCTGCGTGATAATCTTTTAATTGCAACTGTAATAGATGCAGTCAGATGAGGATACTTCCTCCTAAGGGCTCTGGCCAGCAGAATCATTTCTGGCCACAGCGCTGTTGTAAGTGGTTGTGTGAGGTTGGACAACTTATTTTGCTGCTTTGAACTTCCTTTTTGCCACCTCTAAAACCATTTGCAAGCCATTTTAAGCTCTGCAAGCAGAAGACACTGTGCAAACTGAAATGAATGATCCTAGTTGCTGTTACCCATAGGAACTACGAAGACACAAAATAGCAGGTTACCCCCAAGCCCTGGCTTTTACGTTGGGTTTGGAGTACAGCCAGAAGATTCTTCACCCAGCTTTGTAAACTCTTCCGGCCTGTTGCTGAATGCTGCCAGCCTGATGCTTCCCATCCTGGTCCCAAGTGCTTCCTATGTCCTCATATCCTCGCCTCTGGGAGTCAGTTTGTGCCTCACTGAGCACTAACTTCCAGGTTTCTCCGTTTCTCCATTCATGGCTTTTGTAGCCACGGATCAAGATTCCAGTTTCCTAGTTCTTTCTGAGAATCTGTGAGGGAAAGCAAGTTTCACAAATGTTGAACAAAATGCATCTTTCTTGAATTTTCACTTGTTAGAGTGACTTGAAAAATTCCTGTTCTTCTAGGTGTTCTTGCCAGGAAATCAGGTCTTTAAAGATGAGCTCTTCAGAAGTGGTTTATTGGTATGAATTGCTGGCTATGCTTATAACTATTACTTGATTAATCAAGAAAGACGCTGTACAATATAAATCCTCTCACCATATTTCAGTTGATTTCTTGAAAGCCTAAACCCTCTTTAAGATAGCTCTGCACTTGCACGGTGAACTTGCAAACCTCACTGCTTTGGTTTCTTTCAGAAAGATGTCAACTGTGGCAACAAAATAAATGGCTGATAATGAAGCTGCTACAGTTCCAGAGTAATCTTTCCTTTCTTTTTCTTTGCTAAGGGGCGAGGAGATAGCTGTATTCACCATGTCTATGAAATGAGTATGTAAGACTGGTGAAGGAAGACTGTTCCCAGGGTGTTTGAAATGCCCCGTACTCATCTCTAGTAGCTTGATATATTTCTATTTTTTTGTGTGGTGTTAGGAGACTTCAATTGAACCATTTGCTTGCCATGATACGTGCTTTCTGCAGCACCCGGGGAATGTCACATCAGGCAAAACTTTCCTCAGAAACCCAAGCTTTGCAATAGCAGAAGTGCTCTGCAGGTAAAAACGTGCGGCAGAGTCCTCAGCTCGGCTCGCTGCGAGCTTCCTGCAGTTAGAAGGCCCTGGCCTTTTTCAAGGAATTGCATTGTTTATTTTTCTCGCTCTTTATCGTGATTTTCATTAACAAAGCCACACCCTGCCTAGACAAAGCCAGATCTTGGCTCTAAGCACATTCCAAGGCACTCTTGCCCTTTGCAGCAAGACGTGTGTGGGCTGGGCACTCTCCCTTCTCAAAGGGTATCTGTTCACCGCCCCACAAAAGCTGATGCTTTCTGCATCTCTCCTCCCCTCCCCAGTTCCTAACGTGATTTATACCTCTGGATTTACAAATAAACCTAGGGGGGAGATGTGCAGGAGTGTTCTGGTTGAAGGCTGATCAGTCAGACGTGGAGAACCGAGCGGGGTTCAGTTTGCTGTATGCTGCTGTGCTCTTCAGTTCCCGTTTTCTGTTGCTTATGAGGTGTGAGAGCAATTATACTTGAAGGGTTGTGTGGCTGCAGCAAGGTGAGATACGCTTTGCTCTGTCTTACACATACACACTTCTTTATATATCTGACCTCTGTGGGTGTCAGGAGTTGTGTGCAGCGGTCCGAGGCTGAACATGGCTCAGTCATTTGAATTCTAGAAGGGAAATTACGGTTAGAAAATTTAGGGAGCATCAGAGCAAACTTTTCCAGGCGCAGATGTTTCGAGACGCAAACCAGAAGGCTCTGACTTTCTGATGAGCGAAAACTGCAGAGTCTGTGCTCACACCAAGCTGGGCTCTAATTATTAAAGCATTACTAGGTTCTTACTGTCCGTGAGGGAAATGCGACTGTAAGGGGACTAAGGATTTTGTGTTTTCATTGGATATTAAATCAGCTTCTTCATGTCTTTAATAAAGCTAAGTAGGTAAACAAGAGTTTTGGGAAGAGTTTTGCCCAGAGACAGACAGAAGGCAGCTGAGAGTTTGCAGTATGGCCATTCAAATACTTGAATGGTGCAGGAGAAGTAAGGTTTCTCCCGGGCCTTGCTAGGGTTAAAGTTGGCCAGCAGAGCCGAGCGGCAGCAGTCTGGTGACTCGGGCTGGCGGGCACCACACCGGGAATGTTGGCACTGGGAATGTTGGCCGAGGGCTGTGCCAGGCGTTTGCACCGAGGCCGGGCCGAGAGCCTCCGTAGGCAGCTGTGGGCCCTTGGCATGGGGGAGGCAGAGAGATCCCCTTGGAGTCCTCTGCCTTTTTTGGTGCTGAGCAGCAGAAGTTCTTCCCTGGCTTTCCAGAGGATGGGCTATTGATCAGGCAGGCTCTAGGCAGAGCCAAAAGGAGTCTGCTTCACAGCATCAGAAAATGAGGTAACTCTCCTCTCTGAGGAGTGCCAGGGTATCCCAGAAGGCAGTGGCTGCCCTTTCCAGCCCTGTGACACGAGGTCATGAGCAAATGTCTCAGAACAGGCATCTGCATATTGCGTATACCAGGGCAGCGTCTGGTAGGAGAAGGCGATGTTACTGACACCTTCAAACAGCCTGGGTCCACACCCAAACCTCCTCAGCCCTCAGATTTCTGGGTATCAGAATACTCGTGGCTTTGATCCGCTGTCTTCTCTAGAGAGTTACTTCAGAGTTTGTTCCCTAGGCTAATAAAGAAGGCTCAGGGGAGACCTTATCACCATCTTCCAGTATTTCAAGGGTGGCTGCAAAGAAGATGGAGTCTCTCTTTTTACAGGGTGTCACGTGGAAAAGACAAGGGGTGATGGGTACAAGTTACTCCTGGGGAGATTCCAGGAAGATGCAAGAGGAGAATTTTTCACAGCAAGGACAATCATCCATTGGAGTAATCTCCCCAAGGAAGTGGTGGAGTCCCCAGCATTGGAGACCTTTATGATTCTGCCATCCATGGTGCGGGACCAGCTTGTCTAGACTGTGTTTTTGCCAAGAAAGGTCGGACCAGATGATCCTTGAGGTCCCTTCCAACCTGGTATTCTGTGATTAGCAAGTGTCTCGCTTCTAACAAGACTGTCTTACTTGATTTGCAGGTGATAGTGTTACGACCTATGCCTGATTTCTACCAGCAGACTCATTTCTGTGCTTGTCTGCTCCTTTTCCTCTAACACCTCTCTGCCCCCTTCCCACTGGCGCGTCCCACCAGCCCCGCTCGCGTCCCTGCAGCGCGAGGTCCCGCGCAGATCCACCCCCTTGGGCTGTACTGAGCTTCTAAGCCAGGAGCGGGCTATGGATGTCGGGCTGTGGTACCAGGCCTGCTCTGAGTTTCCATTCAAGCAGCTCCTTTTCCTTTCCAAGTCCTGAGGCCAGGTGGCCCGGCCAGTGCTGAGCTTTGGGCCTGGGCTCTGGCTCTCCTGACCCCGCTGTGCTTGGCTTCTCAACCTTGGCGCTCGCTAGCCCGAGGCGCAGGCGGAGTTGTGCCTCACCCTGCTGCTCTTGTGCGGTGCCCGAGTCACGTCACCCTGCGTGTCAGCGTGCAAGGGCAGCTGGAGCACCAGGGCTTTTCCTCCAAAGGCTGGCAGCTGACTGGGGTAAGAGGCTAAAAGATTTCCTGAGTCCACAGATAGCCCAGAGGGAGTCACAGAACCCCAGCAGGGTGGGGTTGGAAGGGAACCTCTGGAGATGCTCTGGTGCCACCCCCCTGCTCCATCCAGCAGGGGCACCCAGAGCAGGGGCCCAGCAGCGCAGGGTCCAGCCGGGTTGGGAATCTCTCCAGACAAGGAGACTCCACAGCCTCTCTGGGCAGCCTGGCACAGGCTCCAAGCCCTCACACCAAAGAACTTTCTCCTGCTGCTCAGATGGAACCTCCTGGGTTCCAGTTGGTGCCCCTTGTCCTGTCACTGGACAAGTCCAGGGAGGAAGAAGGGGTGTCAAGGGATCAGGAGGAAGAGGAGGGAGGAAAGAAAACAAGAGCCAAGCTGTGCACCGTGCTGAGCAGGGATCTAGAGTTCGGGCAGTTTTGCTGGGAAGGGGGAAACCCAAGGAATGGGAGAAGGGCAGTGCCTTGTTCCCAGAACCAGAGACAGAAGAGGGTTTTCAGAAGCAGCCTTTATTTTGCTGTTTTGAAGAAATGAAAGAGCAGCCTGGGGTGCGGAATTTGGCACCTAGAGGCGCAGCAGCGGGCTTGGATTTGGGAAGTGAAAAGTTCACTTTTTCCATGTCCCCCTCGCCTGTATCTCTGAGATGGTTTAACTGGAAGGTCACATGGCATTTGATCTCACACTGCGGCAGTTGCTTTCGCTCCAAATGTGATATTTATCCCAAAGAAGAGAAATGGCACGCTGTGCTCCACGCGCCAGGATTAGACGCGTGTCCTAATGCACTTCAGCCCTGGATAAATGTTGAACAGCAAATTGCTCTCAGGGATTAGCCGTCGGACAGTGAGCCTTTGGAGTTTAGGTGAGTTGTGTGACATGGAGACTCTGGTCTTTCTCTGGCTCTCAGTGGACAAGTTTCCAGTGAGCCAGGCCGAGCAGATAAAGCTGTAAGCACAGAGACCCGAGTCCCACCAGCTTAGCTCTGCTTACTCTCTCTGAACAGAACTGGAAGGATACTGGTGGAGTGGGGGAGCACAGAGCTGGCTTCACTGCTCTCACTGACCTCTGAGCAATGGAGGAACTTGACAGCTCTGGAAACGCAGGGAGAATGTGGCACTTGGCAGCTGCATTTTGAGGCAGACACCTGGATTTTTACGGCAGCACTTGAGGGGAAGGAAGGAATGAATGACTGAATGCCTGTTCAGGTATCTCTCCTGTCTGAAGTGAATGCTTATATTTAATTACACATTCAGACCAAGGCATCTCAATGGAGCAAAAGAGTTAATTTATTTTGGAATAATTTTTCAGCTTGGCTGAAAAAGCTGTTCTAGAAATGAGAAGAGCAGAGCTCTTAAAGAGTGGCAGCTCTGCTGGGAAATATAGATCTCTTCATTGCCAGCTCCACAGTGGTATTTGAGCACCCGCCGTTGCAGAGAGGTAGGAGAGAGCAAAGCAGATGATGGCATTCCTCTGCCCTTCTGTCCCTCACCGCTCTAACGCAGACTGGCTGGATTTAGTTCAACACACCAGGCTGCTTTCCACTTTCTTATTATCCCCAAATCAGCACTTGCCCAGCAGAAATTCCTCTTCCTGTGCACAGAACTGGGCACGTTCCTTCCACTTACTGCAGCATTTCTGGACCACGTGGCAAAGAGTTAAAGGTCTTTGCTGATGGAGGTGGAGAAGAGACATTCCAGAAGCAGAGCTGAAAGCAAACTACTCTGTACTCTGTTGTACTATAAAGGCACTCTGCGTTATCTTCAGTGCTACCCGATAGGTCTCCCAAGACTTTCAGCAAACGATGACCTCTCATGTAAGATCTGTGACTGCCAGGGAGTCTTCGGAGCTGGGCGGCATCTGCAGCAAGCTGGCAGAGAAGGAACAAAGAGCGCGACCACAGCGGGGAGGGCAACGTGGCAGCCAAGAGTGGCAACTGCCCCCGGCATCCTTCCAGCAGACGTTCTGCTCTCCAGCAAAAGGCAGCGTTCCGGAGGACTCCAGCAGATCCCTCGCCCGGGGAATCTGATTTGTGCAATTCTGTCTGTTAGGAAAGAAATTCCTCAACTTGGAAACTTTCCCGTGCGCGCTTCTTAAATATGGTTCTTAAATAATTAAGTTACCTTTTTATTTTTGGAAACCTGGCTTGAATATCTTTGGAATACTAGATGGGGAATGCAGATAATCCCACTCCTTTGATGCATAATGTCTTTAGATTTGTAGCATCTAAAATGTCATGGATGTTTGCAGTCGGAAACTGCAGAGGAGAGGGGCACTGCAGGTACTTGATCTCATTTTCCAGCAGGTTGTTCTGAAGCACGTGCTAAATTTGTGCAAGAGAAAAGAAGAAAATCCACCAGTGAACTGCATTTTAGGAGGGATCTGCTGTTCACAAGGTTCTGAAGAGTGGTATCTGAAAGATCCCGACCTCCTTTACAGGTTCCTTGCAGGAGTCTTGGTTCATTACGCTCCACTGCAAAGACCAAACAGCCTTTTTTCCTCGTTTGTTATTTAAATTAGGCAACTTCAAGATACCAGCCTCCCCTGTGGATCTGTAGAAAAATACAGTGATAATGAGAAGAAATCATTTAAAAGGCAATTTGCAAACTCAACCTTTTTTTGTTGGGTTTATTTTTTAATGCACAGAAATTATTTTCTTCACATGTAGCAATGCATCCACTGGCTTTACGGTCTCAAGGAAGCTTGGTTAAAATTGTAACTTCGGAGAAGGAACTTTCAACATCTGATGGAAAACGCAAGCTGAAATGTGGTTTGCCTGCAAAAGCTTCTGTAACCCTGTGGATTTTTATGTGGTTTTATCACATGATGCTTGCCTAGCCGAGGACATTGTTGTTTGTGTCAGAGATAAAATGCAATTCTGGTTCACGAGTTCCTGCTGCAGTCATATGATGATCATTCACATGCTCCAGCCATTGTGCGCCGTGCTCGGGCCGCAGATAGGAACCATTAGCAAACCTACACACGTGGCCCGAATTCAAAGGTAGTCGCCGCGGTGTCGTAACGGGAGGATACTACGCCGGGGGGCCGGGGCCGTGAAGCACGGGGCTCAGCGCCTGCTGAATGCTTCCTTCCCCTCTGCCACGGAATTGCTGAGCTGTCTGCACGCTGCTCCTGAAGGCTTTTCTCTCGGGGCAGCAGCGCAGCTCAAGTATCCTGGGTGTTTTCTGATGGTTTGCTAAATTTCAGCTGGAGTTAGGGCTAAAGAAAAGTCACCTCTCCCCGACTGTGCTGAGATTTAGCACTCCCCAGCCCCTCCCAAACAAAAAAAAAAGGGAAGAAAAAAGCAACCTGCACAGCCTAGGACAGAGCCAGGGGATTCCCTTCTTCTCCCTTATCAAGACCCGTCCGCAGCAGGAAGGGCAGTTGTCTTTATGTACAGTCATTGCTGATGGTTGAGCAGAGTCCTGAAGTTACCACCCTCTGCCTTGGGTATTCGACACTTTTCTTTCTGCCTTTTCTGGTTTTTCATAGCTATTCGATTGAGACAATCCATTAGGTTTCGAATGAAGGAGAGGAGCTTGTGGTGTGGACCTGCAAGTCTAGAGATGAAACTGTGACGTGTAACAGCACATCTGTATTTCCATCTGTCCCCTGAGCCTTCCTCCCCGGAGGGGTTGCTCCTAGCTTGCTCTTACTGGTTTGGTGATTGTATAGGAAATGTTAATTAAGGAAGTCTTAGGGCAGTTAGTCTGTAATTTTGAGCAGCGTAGACTATTTCTGTCTCCTAGTGCTGCCCATCAGCAAATGGAAGTAGTGCCAACCGTACGTGGGCGCGCTGAAGTGTGACGAGGACGTGAAAAGCACGCCGAGATCTGTAGGTGAGGGGGGGTTTGCCTGCTGCTGGTGTAAATGGCGTGAACTGACGCGAATCCCGACCCTGCCTGGGATGCTGAGATTCACAGGGGAAATGCTGAGGGGTTTAAATAGTGAGTGGAACACTAGTGAAGCATTCCCCGTGCCAGTGGCTGATGAAGCTGCCAGTGTGGAGCGGACACAGACCCTACCCAGCAGTTCCAGCTCCATCCAGACCCTCCAAACTCCGTTCTTTGCTGTGCTCCTGTCTGAATCTCTATCAGAAATCACCCCTTGGACCATTTCTCCATCGTTTCGTGAAACTTGTCTGGTTTCTCTGTCACACCAGCTGTGTTTTTCAGCTTTGTCCGTTTTCAGCCTCGCGATTCGCTCGTACTGAAAACGAGAGGAGCACGTCACCACTCTGCCACTCTTCCTAAGGAGTAGGGCCCTGAGACACAGCTACGGAGAGAGCTGTAAAAATAGCTTCTTTCCTCTCTACTTACCTTTGCGACGCGGATCTCTTTTGAACTCTTCTTCTTGCTCCATTATTCCCAGGCAGTGCGTTTCCCTGTACCCCCTGCCTGCTCCTTGTCATGACCTGGCCAGCACCGTGCCCTGGAGGGCTGTGCCCGTCACGCTGCCGTGTCACCTCTGTCCCACTGGGCACAGGGAGCAAGATGAAGACAGCTGGAGCCTATTTTGCCATCCTTCCTTGAAATGCTTTGGTACCATCCTCTCTCCTGATCCTGGGTCCAAAAAAAAAAAAGGTCATTTGTAAAGCTCCAGAGAGGGATGGCTACTGAGGAAAATGGGGCTGGAGGGACCTGTTAGCTCCTGGCGAACTGGAAGTAAAGCAGCTCAGCTTTCTGTGGCACTGCCAGGCTGTGAGAGACACTGGTAAATATTCTGTGAACTGGTTTTCCTGGGGCATAAGCCTTCCCGCTGTTAAATATCTCACCTAATCAGTTCTGTTCTAACTCAGACACCAGGTAAGTACAGTGCTGCTGACCAGTGATGCTGGGTCGTGGCTCTTAGCGTGTCGTGTATGTTGTCTGTGTTTCAGAAACTCTGCAGCGATGCTCAGGTCAGAGTTTTTGGGAAATGTTGCCAGCTGAAGCCCGGAGGAGACAGCTCTTCTTCCTTGGATAGCTCAGTCAATTCCTCTTCCTCGTTCTCCGATCCAAAAGAACAATGCCCGAAGTACCAGGTGAGTCTCTCTTGCTGGGTTGGGTGTTTTTTTGGCATAACCCAGGTCACATACCTACAGCAGGTGAGGTACTATGTGCTTTAAAATGCTTGAATTTAGAGGCTGGCGGTGGAGAGCAGTTTTCAGTCAAAAGCAGACTTTGGTTCTGACTCAGTCATGTTTAATTCTGTAGCCTTGGGTTTGACCAAGTCTAAAACCAGCCAACTGGTTCTCTCAGGATGTGTCTTGAATGGCAGAGATTTCTCCAGGGCATTTGTTCTGTCTTATGACCTGGGTGATAACCCTTGTTTGGTACAATCAGACTCGACACAGCTCTCTCATCTTGCTACAGGTGAGGTAGTTTATTTTACTTCATTGCCAAATGCCAGGGAAATACCAGAGAAAGGTGCTGTCTGTAGGGCCAGCCTCTGCACCAGCTTTGTAACAAGGCTTTCAGTGCAGTCGAGTCACATTTTACATAAGAGGGTTTGGCCATGAGAGTGGCTGGAGTCATCTGACACGGATATATTTCTGTCATCTCTCCTTCCATGGATCACAAGTGTTTTATATTAAGCCACCCTAAAATAGAACTAAGCCTTTCCACTCTTTGTAATGAAGTAATTGTGTGTCTGAGGGAAGCTGCTATCTCCACAACCTGGTCTGAAGTACAGTACTACTGATGTCTTCACCTACCGTAGACACAAGAACCTTTCCACGCTGACTTTCCCACTGGCACGTTGGCTCTTGCTATATTTGGTGAGCTGTGTGTTCTTGTTTGCTCTTTCTCGTCACACGCTTTTCCACAGCTTTGGTAAGGTGGCTGAAGATCTGTTTTCCATTCCTCCCTTCCTGGAAGGGCATTTAGCTGTGGTTATGAAAAGAAGAGACAGTTCTGTCAGCAGCTTCCTTCCAGCACAAAATAACCTCCTTCGTGCCTTGTGTGACCAAGGAAAATGGTGCCCCCAACTAGCTGGCAATGGTCTGTCCTACTGGGCAGGCTCTGTGCAGACAATTGTCAACATTATTAAAGGAAATTAATTTCAGGGGTTGGCGTGACAGTGTGTTTTAAAGCTGTGGAAGGTTTTCCCTCTGAAGTCCCTGTTTCCTCACGTGTATCGCTCAGTCAGGGTCCTGTGGAGTTGAACGGAGTGATGTGTGCCTGTGAGCGGCTCGCCAAGCGTGCAAGAGACTTTGAGCTGAAGTCAATCTTCCAAAGCACGTTTGTGGAAAACTGTGGACTGCCTTCCTCACGCTCCTTCCAGGCTCCCCAGCAGAGAGCCAGAAACACCAGAGCTCTTTACTGCCCAGTAAAACCGTGTATGGTGTGTGCAGAAGGGCTGGAGTAAGTTTGCACAGGCGTCAGTCAGCCTGGCGTTGCCTAACTCCTAGCTGCTGGCTCTGGTAACCTCAGAGGTTACTTAATGTATTTGCAGTATTTACAACTTCTTTTGTTTGTTTCTTTTTTTTCAAGCTATAAAATGGAAGTCCAAATAATAGAGTGCTGTAGGGCGCCTAGAATAGTTCTGTATGTTCCCTTGTTTCAATACACTTCGGCTCTACACGAGCAACTTTTATTGCAAGGTGAAGTACAGGGGTTTGTTCCAGGCTCGCTTCCATATTTTTAATTAAGCCCTATCCAGATCCCTCACAAATGTGATTAGAATCCATTAAGGTGAAGCTGAATCTGGTTCTAAGCTTGCCTGCCATTATTTGCACGTTATGACACTGGTGTTACCTCTGTGCCAGCTTCTTAGCATCACCAGGACTGGAAATCTCCCCAGTTTGTTGATCACGATGTTGTGACATTGATTTCAGTTTTAATTTGCACATCTGCAGAGGACAATAGGTGCAGTGAGTGGAATATTAAATGCTGTAAATGTATTCAGAAAGGTAGTTTTTAAATCATGCCAGTGTTACTACCTCTGCCATGCTAATGTGCACTAACAAACACTTGTGGGTATTTTATGATCAGTTTTTATGTGAGCTCGTAAATATGACCCGGGGAATTGGTTTGTGTCCAAGCTGTTGGTGTTGTGCCCTTTTTGCCAGATGCTCCTTGGCTATTTTAGGGGGTTTTTTTAAGTTTTTAATATTTAACCCCTTTCCTCAGTTGATTGCACTTTCCTTTGGTCTTGAGTGACCTTTATTTTGCAACATGAAAGGCCCAAGGAGTTGAGCTGGAGTGGTGCTGCTGTATTAAATGCATTAAACACGTGCCTCTCCTGTTACGCAGGGGAGAAGGAGCGTTATTAAGCGCAGATGAAATGCCAGACTGAGACAGGCCATGGCTGCATCCTATCACGCTCTCTGCCTTCAGCATTGCTTGTCTCTGCCCTTCAGAGGAAAGGGAAACCCCTATAATTAAATTTGAAAGCAGCTGATTTTTCACTTGCTTTTTAAAGTTCGGTTGCTTGACAAAGAAAATCGATAGTTTCTCTGACTGTTTCTCCTCAGCTTTAGAATTAGATTCTCACAGCAGCGGAAAGTTTGCAACCAAAACCAGCCATCAGGGGCTCAGCATTTATTCAGAGTGAGCCCTTCCCTTGGAGATCTGCAGCAGGTCTAAAAAGAACAAGCATAACATTTGGCTGTAGTAATTTGCAGTGTTCTCACTTGGAGGTTTCACCATGCTGCCAGACCTGTCATTTCCCAGCGCCGCTCACATCTCTGCTTCCATTCCCTTGGAGCTGCCGGGTCATCCAGACTGATGTTCAAGTCTAGTTTTTCCAGTTCCACCTCCAGTGCACCTGGGTGGTGGGATGTCCTGGGAGGTACCGGTGGGAATTGCTCTGGGACCCAGCTAATGATCAGATTTTGCCCCATCCTACGAACACTTGACAAACCTCGCCTCTTTTTACAACTGTGGTTGCTGCTTTGAGGCATCCCCTCTCTTTCTTGTGCTGATGGCAGATTTCAGAGGTTAGTGGTATGTCTGTTAAAAGTACCATCATCTTAATTGAGAGTGCTTGAGAAGAGCTAAAAATTGAGAAGTGGTGTAAGTGTGTTGCCTTTTGGCTGATGAGCATTTCCTTCTCCCCGCCCTTGTGCTGCGGGGAGCGGGAGCAGAAGCGGCGAGGGGTCGTTTTCATAGCCCTCCTTGCTGCTGGCAGGGGTCCGTGGTGTGGGCACCCTGGCCACGGCTGCCCTCTGAGGTTACTGGTTGATGCTGGGCAAAATACGTAGACATATCTTATTTTCTGGGCTCCCCAGTTCAAGAGAGATGAGGAGCTACTAGAGAGACACCAGCAGAGGCTACTGAAGGTGATGCTGAGGGGCTGGAGCATCTGTGTGCTGGGGCCAGGCTGAGAGCCCTGGGGCTGTGCAGCTGGAGAAGAGCAGCCCGAGAGGGGAGCTGAGCAATGCTGAGCAAGAGATAAAGGGCCCCGGGGGGCAAGAGGATGGGGACAGACTCTGCTCAGGGGTGCCCAGCCACAGGACAAAGGGCACAAACTGGAAGCCAGGAGGTTCCATCTGAGCAGGAGGAGAAGCTTCTTTGGTGTGAGGGTTTTGGAGCCTGTGCCAGGCTGCCCAGAGAGGCTGTGGAGTCTCCTTGTCTGGAGAGATTCCCAGCCCGGCTGGACCCTGCACTGCTGGGCCCCTGCTCTGGGTGCCCCTGCTGGATGGAGCAGGGGGTGGCACCAGAGCATCTCCAGAGGTTCCCTTCCAACCCCCACCCTGCTGAGACTCTGTGACATTCCAAGCCTGGTTAGGAATCTGGATGAGAATCCTGGTTGTTCAGAGCTTGGATAAGAGGTGTGGAGATTTGGCACTGAGCATTTTCCAAACACAGTGATGGTTTTAGGGACCTTTTGGAAGATTTACTCCAAGGAATTGTTATTAGTTTTGATGCACCTCAAAGGAAAGGTACTGCTCTCCTGCACGGTACCAACGTACCTCACCTATCAACTGCCCGAGCTCTGAGCAATCACAGTATTTTAAGTTATTGAGGGCAAGGCACAAACGGAGAGCAAGCGCTAATATCCTGCTAGCCTAGAGCTGAAACAGCCCCGGGTAAGGGGACAGTGACCTCAGTGGTAGAAGGTCTGCAAATAAGGTGACTGTCAGCTGAGCAGTCATCTCCATCTGATGGCCCTGAGTAACTTCTCAGGTCTAGGGTTTCGTTTGCACTGTTTGGCCTCGGCTGGGATGCGGCTCAGCGAAGGTCTGCGCCAGCAGCATCTTCATGGAACTGTTCAACTCGGCCTGTCCAACAGTGTTAACAGCAAGATATTTTGCATGTTTATCTTTTAGATAAAGACTATTTTCCTTAGCTGTAAGTTGCCTTAATAGAAGCTTCTAAAATGCTGAAAACCAATTGTTTGGGTTTTTTTCGGCAGGGTTCTCGGTGCTCCTCAGATGCTAACATGCTTGGAGAGATGATGTTTGGCTCTGTGGCCATGAGCTACAAGGGCTCCACATTGAAGATTCACCAGATCCGGTAAGATTAGTTCTTTTATTACCCATCTTTTCCGAAGACTTACTCCTTTAATCCTCATAGGTAATGAATTGAATGCCACAAGTGGGGAGTACAAGGAGTTTCTGAGTTTGCTTTAAAGGTGTTCTGATGTCACTTTTGACACAAAAGCTGTTACGTCATGTTTAGGTCTGTAGAACCTGGAGGGTTGTGAAGTGGGAAGCAAAGCCTCTCTTGGCACTGTGTTTCTGACTGACATCTTCCCTTTCATCCTCCAGCTCACCTCCTCAGCTCATGCTCAGCAAGGTTTTCACGGCTCGCACTGGAAGCAGCATCTACGGAAGCCTGAACACGTGAGTCCATGACAGATTGTGTCTGTTGCGTGTGAGCAGATGAATGTAAGAACACAGAAGACTGGTTTTGGACACTCCAGATTCTTCCTCTAGTAAAATAGTAGCTTCTTCCCCAGTCTGTTACATCCCATCACTGGTGTCCTCACCTTTCCCTTGGGGTTGTCTTCACCTCAGCCAATGAATGAACCGTTCCTTTAATGCTGATACGGTGAAGCTTGGGATCATATGGCACAAAAGTGCCTGCAGCCACCAAAGGAGGAGGGGTGAGGACAGAACATAGGAGTTGGGGAATTCTGTCCAAGATGAATAGAAAAGTGTTAGGAAAACATTTGGCTTTAGAGGGTTCAATGTTCAGTTTTCTGTGTCTTAACTGACCCACCTGAGAACATGGCTTAGTCTAGGAAAGCTTTTTCTGCTAGAAAAATCTTGTCTTGTCTGTTCCATTTGGGCTGTAATGAAGTAACACTATATTCTACTGAAATGCAAATCACTGGTTTTGATGTTTTCTGTTTGTTTTAGGTTGCAGGACAGTCTTGAGTTCATTAATCAAGACAGCAATACATTAAAGCCTGACCACAGTACAATTATGAATGGACTTCTTGGGAATATAGGTAATTACAAACAGATTTAATTTCCTGCTATCTTTTACTGAGTAATCATAGAGTATAGAATAGGAAAGTTTTCTAAATAGAATCCCATTAAAGAAAGAAAAAAAAAAAGGAAGCTGAAGACATAACAGAAAATTAATTCTGGTGTGGTTTAGAGGAAGATAAATGGAAGAGTTCAGGGAATTGGCAGTGGCTCAGTATACACAGCTGTATATATGTATAGAAAATAGGTAATAGAAATATTTAGATATACTTAAGTTGAAATCCAGAAAATATTGGAAAATAACAGTCTTTAGACCTTTCTGAGCAGCGTTAGCTCAGCTCAGGCAGGATCAGTTCTGCCTGGCGCAGCTCCCCCGGTGTTATTTTTGTTAATAATTTCCATTCTGTCCTGCACTCCTGAGCACACGTGCCCGTGTCTTTCGGTCGAGTCTTAAATTAACCTCACGCAGGTCCAAGGAGGTTTTTTTTTTATCAGATGAGACAAAATATCTTTTTGTTCTTCTTCTTTCTGGCTGGCTGTGGGAGCTAAGCAGTCCCAGAAAACCATCTGGCATCTTTGGTTCTCAGCCTTCATGGAAGTGCTGTGGGTGAAGGCTCCGTGAACATGAGATAACGGAACGAGGGGAAGGTCTGGGCTTTTCCCCTTGAGGACAGTAGAGCTGATAGTAGAGATACTGTCAGGGCCTGGCTGTCCAGAGGAGCAGCCCGAGGAGCTCTTCAGCACATCCTGCCTTTCCCTTGGTTTAGAAATGTTGACTTGCCAAGCAAATGTCTGCGGTAGTAGGTGGAATCAGGGGCTGCTTTTAACATTTGCTTTCCGGAATATCGCTCTATGTAAAATACATTTTTCTAGGGTTGGAAGTAAGGAGGGGTTTTGATGACTTGGTTACTCTAACTGGGTCTCTGGCTTAATTCTGGTTGGGTGTGTTTACTTCTTTCCTTCCCACTGACTTTAAGACTAGACCTAGATGCTTTTCAGGCTCAAAAGCTGTCTACCCCATTAAAGTCATGGAATCACAGAATGGTTTGGGTGGGAAGGGACTTTTAAGGGTCATCTTGTCCAACCCCCATACAGGGAGCATGGACATCTGCAGCTAGAGCTCCAGCCAACCTCGCCTGGAATGTTTTTGGGGATGGGGCATCGACCACCTCTCTGGGCAACCTGTTCCCTAATCCCATTTATAAGGGAAGCCAATTAAAGTTGGAAGAACCTCTTATTTATTAAATGCTTCCCGATTTTACTCATTCAGGAAAAAGCTGCATTTTTCTTAGTACTCTGTATTCCTTTCAGACTTCCATTGTAATTTTTCACAGTTCAGGAATGAACGAGGTGCCTGCTCTGAGAGAGGTGAACTCACTTCATCACCTGCTAGGGATGTGCTGTGGTTTCTGCTTGGCAAACGTTTGCTGTATCACCAGTGTGACCTGAACTGCAAGTTCAGACTCAGACAGCTCAAGGATTAGACGTGGACACAGTATGACTTGGATGTAGCCAGTGTCACACGTTCATCCACGTCCAGCTCCCTAGGGAGGGTGACCCTCCTCACCCTGCAAGGCTCGGTACCCGTGGGCTGTCCCGGAGACACGGGCACCTTGGAGCAAGGGCGTACCACGAGAAGCCCCGGGATCGCCTGCTGGATGAGGATGCTGAAACTTGCTTTTTAATTGAGCTGCACAAGTTTTCAGTCGGTTCCAGAGCGTTTGTTTACAGTTCCCGTTTGGGCGCAGCGGGGACCGTGGGTAGAGGAGGTGAAGAAGTTAATCTGTAACTGCAGCATTTCGAGCAACTCTGCTCGACTGCTTTTGATTCGGTGGCTCTCACCGGCCTGTGACAGGAGAAGGGTCTATTTGTTCTGGTTTGGAACTATTTACAAGCTGCTTTTTTTAGATACGCTGGTTTAGAATTAAAAAACAAAGCAAAACAAAGCAGCACTGGTCATGTCCTTTCCTTTAACGAGCAGAGACCTAGGGCTAGGGGAGGGAGCTTTGTTGAGGCGCAGCCTTCGCGGTTGGTACCATCAGAAAACTTCTGAGAGAGCAGGAGCTTCAGATTTAGGAGAGGGACTGGCAATTAACTCACTGAAAATACCCAGGCATTTTTCCTGGCTCCGTGTAGGGTCAATACACGCTTTCCATGGTGCATCTACAATCCAGTATGACTTTTAGAATGGACTGCTGAGACGGATATCATTTATTTTCTCTATGACCATGTCACTAAACTGACTGTTCTCAGGACGACCACATCAGCCTAAAATTTGCTGTTAGTTCTCCTCGGCTGAATTTCTGCCCCTAAGATGAATCTTCTCCCCCTTCCTTCCCTGTCGTCTTCAACAACAGCGCTCCTCAGCTACCCCACCAGGGTGGGTGTTAAAACAAACACTGTGCTCCCCGATGAATCTCCTGTTTGTGATCAAGTTAGGCTTTGAGCCTGCATAAATTAATCATTTTCCAACTTAAATTAAAAAAAAAAAGAGCAGAGAGAGAGAGAGCCCCATCCTCGTACGGGAGACAGCTCAAAGCTGGCTCTATTCTTTTAGCTTTATAAATACTCTCCAGTCCAGCTGTAGGCTGTAGCCTTGGACCAGCCTTCCCGTTCAGCCTAAGAGCCGTTCTCCTGCCTACGTTAATCTGCATTTATGTCGGCTTAGATCTCCTCCCTGCCCCTCCGGAGCGTTCTGCTTTACTAACCTCATTCTCTCCTGTGTATTTTGCGTTTTGCCGTGTAGGTCTTTCGCAGCTTTGCAGCCCTAGGCGGGCATTCTCAGAGCAAGGTCCGCTCCGCCTGATCCGGAGCGCCTCTTTCTTTGCAGGTTTGCCGTGTGCCGTGCCTAGTCTAGCTGGTGGGGTGACACCCTGGGGGGGTTGTAGCAGAGCCCTGGAAATAAGATGTTGATATTTTAATTTCTTATTCATTTTTGAAAATGCCCAATGGGCAGTGGTGCCTGCTCTGTTGCCTTGTGGGATATCTGCTTCCCAGCCCCCGAGGCCAGCAGGCATCTTAACGGTCCTCTTACGGGCTGGGTGGTTGTGTCTTTTTGGTTTGGAAGGTGGATTTTGTATTGCTGGAGAAAAATACTGCGGGTTATTTTGATCTGGACTCGTTTCAGCCAAACTGTACAAACTAACCTAGGTGGATTTCAAACGGGCGTTTCTCGCTTTTAGTGCCTGGGTCTTATTTCCATGGCTGAGTAGCTTTTATTTCACACACGTGTTTGTAAAATATATCACATTTAAAGACTGTTGAGCCTGAGTCACTTTCGATCTCGTGTGTACGCAGACTGTGAATCTGGACAGCTTATGGCTTAGCTGAACAGCCAATGCACTCTACGTACAATTGAAAAGTATTTATGTTCTTCAAGACAGCATTGTGAAACCCTTTCAAAATTCTCTCTGTAAAATCCTTTTAAAATTCTCTCTATAAAATACCTGAGAAAGCTGGCACGTGAACAAAATCGTGTTTATTTTGCTTTTTGCTGGGCTTTTTGTCTAGACACCCGTGTACTACCAATGTCACCAGCATCCTTTTGGTACGTTACAATTTAATGGAAAAATACCTCAGTCAAGAAACAAAACGTACTAGGTTTAGTTTGTACTAAAGTGGGTGTGTGGACCTCAGAAAAATACATACAAGCTTTTCAGAGAAGCGTTTTGGCTTGTTCAGCTAAGCAGCCTTTCTTGGTGATGGCCTTGTGCAGTGCTGTTGATCTGAATTAATGAGCATGTTTTTGTTTCATTAATTACATGGAGATCTGCAAACAAGAAAGGAACTGTATATTCCCCTGCTAATTGGTATTCCTTGTTTTACAGTTCATAGCAACCCTATGGATATGCCTGGGAGGGAGCAGAATGAGGACAGAGACAGCGGTATAGCAAGATCTGGTAATGTCTCTTCTGTTTGTTAACCCTGTAGGCTCCAAAAAGACTCAGTAATATTCCTCACGGAGACATCTCGACATCACCCAACAGCTTTTCTTGTGCTGACATGTGCCTGTTCTGTTATATATAAATATTAATGCATACCTATAGGTATACCTATAGATGTTGTAGGCATCCAGGGTGTTGCATTTAGGAACCTCGCAGAGGTAATTAATTAAAGCACGCTGCAAATAAGCCAAATTAAATATTGAAAGGGGTTTGCAGCGTTTCTAAACCGTAGTTGTTGCCATCCCCTTTCCAAACGGGGGAGGTGGGTGATGCTCGAACACCCCTCTCTCCTCCCCCCAGATTCAGGGGATTGGGCACTGAGGGCTGGGATGGAAAGGCTGTTAAAGGGCGTGATTCATCTTGCTCCTTTCCGCAGAGAATTTATTTCCCGATACTCGGGGTTGATGGGCAAGGTGCAGCCTCTATGTTGCCTGTTATGCAAAGCTGCAGGACTGTCCCACCCTTGCTGTGCTCGTATATCTTGTTAATGTTATTATAAACTGGTTATTTTTAGATAAGAAACACAGATAAGCCAAAAAGAAGGTACTCGAGAAGCAACAGCAGTTTCTCTCGAGGGGCTTTGTTTACTGGCTGGTATTATTTTTCTAAATGCTCTTTTGTTCTGGAGAGATTTTTTTTATTGATTCCTCTTTATTATTGCAGCATCTCTTAGCAGTCTGCTCATCACTCCGTTTCCATCTCCGGGCTCTTCGTTTAACAAGAGCTGTGCTAGCAGCTACCAGCGGCGTTGGCGTCGCAGTCAGACCACCAGCTTGGAGAACGGGGTCTTCCCTCGATGGTGAGCTGGGGAGGAAGGCGCTGCTTCCTGCCTGTACATTTTCCACTGCTCTCAGGATTCTGCTCTTGCAGCTGCACCTCTGCCCTCGCCGCTTTCTGCGGGGTGTGTGCAGAGGTGTAAGTCAGGCTGCACTTCCACTCCTGGTCCTGTTTAGTGTGTTTTATTCGCGGCGTGCGCTCGTTCTGCGCGAGCTAGAAAGCCTTCAGCAAAAAACATAAACCGTAGGCTGCGCTGCTGAGAATAAATCCTCAAAACCCAAGCTGTTGGCAGAGACGGGAGGGAACCAGGGTATGGTATTCTGGCCCCGCAGACACCTTGAAGCTGGTTGCAGCTTCCGTGGCCGCACAATCAGTTGTAGCGGTCGCCTGTGACGATCCGACGCCGCGTGCCAGAGAAAGGTGTTCATTGGCACGGTGTGCTCGGGGATTGAGATGCACAGGAAACAGGTACAACTTTAAGCAGCAGATTGCATTAACTTTCTGGGGTTTGGGTTTTTTTCTTCCATGCTTCAAGGTCCATGGATGAAAGCTTTAACTTGTCAGACGACAGCTCTGGTCCCAGCCCAGGAATTGTGAGGAAGAAGAAGATAGCCATCGGAGTTATTTTTTCACTCTCAAGAGATGAAGATGAAAACAACAAATTTAATGAGTTCTTCTTCTCCCATTTCCCTCTTTTTGAGAGTCACATGAACAAACTGAAGAGTGCAATAGAACAGGTAAACACAGGCTCTTCTGGCTCTTGCCCTTGTATTGCTCTGTGTTACCCCCCAGCCCTGTCAGATCCAATTCCTAACTCTTGCCACTAGTTTACAAAAGTGGGATCAACTTGCTGCTGGGTGTTGGAACTTCACCCGAGCAGAGCTTTGCTCCTCAGCACCTTCAATGCCATTTCTTGTTGCTGATGGAAGCACAACACGGGGTGAGGACAGAGGGTGCTGCCTTACGCTGCGGGGATTGCTGAAAGCTGCCCCGACTCGCAGCCAGCCCCGCATCAGCCAAGGGGGAAAGGTGCTTTTAAGGCCACCTCTGCTCTCTGCCTCAGCTGTACCCAAGTCGGGTGGGTGACAGGGGCAGATCTTCAGTCTGGGAAAGAGAAGGCTCCGGGGAGACCTTCTTGTGGCCTTCCAGTATCTGAAGGGGGCTCCAAGAAACCTGGGGAGGGACTTTTTAGGCTGTGGGGCAGTGACAGGACTGGAGGGAATGGATTAAAACTAGAGATAGGTCGATTCAGGCTGGACATTAGGAAGAATTTCTTCCCCATGAGAGTGGTGAGACACTGGCACAGGTTGCCCAGAGAGGTGGGGGAAGCCCCATCCTTGGAAGTTTTGAAGCCCAGGCTGTGCATAGGAAATTTTCAAAGCCTGAAGTTTCAAACGTGGGGTTAGATTGGCTTCCAACCTCTCTTCTAGGAAATACTTAGTGGTTACTTTGTCACTGCAATGAAAACTTTGACCCCTTTTATGCCTTCAGTGATAAAAAGCAGAGGCAGAGGCTGCAAATGCATGTGCCTCACCTGTCTTTCCTCAGATAGGAAAGTTGGCACTTGTACCATCGTTTTATCACTTAAGAAAAAGAATAATTATTTGCATGACTAGTTGCACAAAAGATAAAGCCAAACACATGACTTTGTTTTCCATTTTCCGTGCTTCTGCAGCTCTGTGTTACTTATCTGTTTAATGATTGTTTTCAAGGCTATGAAAATGAGTCGTAGATCAGCTGATGCCAGTCAGCGGAGCCTGGCGTATAACAGAATTGTCGATGCCCTCAATGAATTCAGGTGAGCACTTTGGCTCCTGTCTTCGGTGTCTTTCTTCAGAAGCACTCAGGTCTGTTTTAGAAGGACCTTCTCCTTAGTGCAGCATGAGTAACATACAATGTCTAAGGTCTTCTGCAGAAGTAAGTACAATAAAGGTACTGGTGCTCGCGAGCCGTTACAGTCGGACTGTGGGTTTAGATTTTGCTGAGTGTGTGTATCCACCGGGGCTCGGCGTGGGCAGGGCATCCACGAGCAAGATGTTCTGGGTTTTAGGTGGTAGTGAAGCTCCCAGCAACCCTCTTTCATGGCCCGTAGAGAGGGGGAAGAGAATTGCAAAGCCACGTTAGGGAAATCCTCCTCTAGTTTGTGTTTTCCCGATGTGTGAGCAAAGCACAACCTGTGCTCTAAATTCTCTTCTCAAGGCATTTCAGATCACCAGCTCCTAGGAAGGAGGACTGTCCTCCTCACACAGTAAAATGCAGTACTGCAATCTGTTGCTATCAGTACCTGCACAGCGTCTCTATTCAACAGTTAATGTACAAAGCAATGCAGATAAGCATATCCCTGGCATTTAGCTGTATTTTCCTTCCGTAGTTTAAGTCACGGGGAGGGAATTAAGATGAAATCCATCTGTTTCAAGTGATTCATCTCCTCTCAGATGGGAGTGGCAGGATGCTTCCTTTTACAACCAGCACAGAGCTACTTTTAAAAGACTTTGCAGAAGACAGAGCTCTGATGTTGTAAAAAGAAAATCCTGACATCAGGGTGTATTTTACCCAAGGATCCTGAGGGGTCACTCGGTTTTTCTACAGTTCCCCTTCCTACCTGAATGCTGTGGATTATTAGGTGGTGTTGCAGGATGAAGGCAGAGTACATGATCTTAATTTTCTTTTTTTCTCTTGTTTAGACCCTCCCCTCCAGGCAGTTCCGAGGAAGGGCAGAGGATATGTTCAGTAGGGACAGGAGGCAGGGGAGATGGAGCACGTGGGCCTGCGGTGAGAGCTGGATGGGCTGAGCAGTGCCAAGAGAGAGAGCAGAGGGAGCTCGTGACTGCTGGGAGCTGCTGATCCTGCCCAGGGGCCTGGGACGAGTTCAGCAACTCTGCGCAGCCACGGTGGTTCCTCCGCTCCCCTCTGCCCTGCCTCTCCTCCCTGTGCTCGCCCAGAGTCATCCCTCTGCACAACACCATCTCCCTCCCCAGCTGCTCTCCCCAGACTGCCCCCAGAACGTTTCCCCTCAAGATAGATTCAGCGGACTTTGCCCGTTCTCCTTTGTCCTTCCAAGTTAAACAGTTCCAGAGCGCTGGGGAGGGGCGCGCGTCCCGATTCACACCGAGGAGAAATAACCCTGCAAAACCCAGCCCAAACCCCCCTCCCCACCCCGGCTGGTTTGTTTTGAGAGAAGCTCCGTGGTGCTGAGCTGGGATGGGACCAGGAAGGCTGCTGAGGAGGAAAATAAGGTCCCAGCGGGCGCGGGAGGATTGGCACTTTGCTGAGCCGCTGTCAGCCCATCGCTCACATGACACGGCCGTTGCGTAACCGGCGCTGGAAGCCTCTGTCTAACCACCAGTTTTGTGCAGGGGTTTCCATGGTGATATAAATATTACTCTTTTATAGTGTAACAAGGTAAATTAAATCCAGTTTAATTTCGTATAAATGAATTTCCCGGGGCAGCAGACTTTGCCAGTTCTGGGCTTGGTTTGGTTGTTTAAAGTCAGAGGTGCGCTCCATCCAGTGCCCCCAGCACGGGCCAGTCCCACAGGTGGGCAGCTCGGGGTGCCCGTGTCTGCTGCCACCAGGAAAAGCATTTCTGTACCGTGCAGAGCCACTTGCTTCCCAAAGCCATGCGGTACGTGTCTGGTGAGGAAGGGAAAAACCAAACCAACAAACCGACCTTATTTAAATCTTCGCTGAATGCAAAGATGCTTTGGCACCGGTTCAGCAAACCCATTTAGGCCAACATTATCTCTGTTAGGCGTCTGCTTTCCCACTGAAGTCACGGGGAAGTCAGGAGCCCGAGTCCTTCGGTGAACCTGAGACTTGTGTTGGTTCCTGCCCTCTTAGCAAATTCTGCTGGAGGGAAGAAGGGTGCTGACTTCAGTGGGTTGGTGTTTCTACACAGTCCTGGGCTGGCTTAACTCATTGCAGTCTTTTTCTATGTCTGGCTCTTTTTAAGAAGATTCTGTATTTGTATTTTTTAAACGCAGGCTTTGAGATGTTCTCCAGTGGAGCTGATCTGCATTTCTCTGGTGATTAGGATAACCCGGGATCGCAGGGGCAGGGGGCACCAGCACCCGTGTTGATCAGAGCGGGCACTGTGCTGGTTGTTCCCTGGCGCCTGCCACCCAGAAGTCCCTCTGGGCAGGGAAGGTGCTGAGGCTGTAGGTCAGCCTCTTGCTGTAAGGAGCTGCTGCAGGGGCAGCCCGACGTTGAGAGATGTTTACCTGCTGGCTGAGGGGGAGAGAACTCAACAGCCACCAGACCTCCTTTTCTTGTGGGAAAAGCAAAGCTGCCTTCTCTGAAAGACCTGAGCTGCTTCTGCATGTGCTGTTGATAAACTGGCTGCCACTTTGGTGCCCAGGCTTCCCATTTAGTCTCTGTCTCCCCCCCTGATTCACTGGCATCAGTAGACACTTGACAGCAGTTTTTACTTTGCTAAAGCAGGGGTGGATTTAGCTATTAACACTTGACTTAGAGGCTTCAGACTCTTTGCACGTCAGCAGTGCAGGCACATGACTTACGAAATCAGCCCCTGCACTTGCATAAACATTGCGACTCCCCCGGTCCCCGCGGCCAGCTCAGCACATCGATAATGGAGATGATGCCTCTGACTAAGACCTGTGTGGCCAGTACACACACTGGCAAGGGAGCACTGGAGGCAGGGCCGAAGGAAACACCTCTCCCTGCTCCCTGGCAGGCAGATTTGGTTCTGTTTTACGCCGGTGGTTTTTAAGCAGCTTACTCCGCGGTGAACTGAGCGGTGGGTTTTGCTCGGCGTGGGCTCCCTGCACGGGGCAGCCCCTCGCCCCTGCGCTCCTCGCAGCAATCGCTGCCTTTCTTTTCTTCCTCCTTTTTAAGGAAAAATCATCTTTGCGTTGCCGGAGTGAGGACAGGGAGCAGGTGAATTAAGTTTTATAAACCACTGATGTTTGGGGGTTTTGGTTTGGTGGTTTTTTTTTTAGAAACAATCCCTAAAGACTTGCAGAGCTTTGCCATTATATTGCAGCTCTGCAGGAGCAGAGCAGCTCTCGCAGCGCAGTGCTGAGGGTCAGGATGTCACCAAGGTAGGGGTTGGCAGGGCCCTCTGGAGATGCTCTGGTGCCACCCCCCTGCTCCATCCAGCAGGGGCACCCAGAGCAGGGGCCCAGCAGCGCAGGGTCCAGCCGGGGTGGGAATCTCTCCAGAGAAGGAGACTCCACAGCCTCTCTGGGCAGCCTGGCACAGGCTCCCACACTCTCACACCAAAGAACTTTCTCCTCCTGCTCAGATGGAACCTCCTGGCTTCCAGTTGGTGCCCATTGCCCCTTGCCCTGTTTTCTGGGCACCGCTGACAAAATCTGGTCTCATCCTCTTGACCCTCACCCTTTAGCTCTTGCTCAGCATTGAGAAGGTCCCCAGATGTTTCCCTGGGGAGGAAGGGATGCGCTGAGCCTCGAGGAGCCACCTGGCTCCTTCGGTTTGTGCAGCACCAGGTCAGTTTAGAGCAGCCTGGAGCTCCTTTGCATTACCCTCTGCTGCTGGTCCTCTCCTGGGAGGAAAGCACAGCCTGGGTACAGACCCCGACCGGGACCGGGCAAAGGCTGGGGGGGTCTGTGCTGGGTGAGGGTGGAAGAGGAAGCGGGGAGCAGCGCAGCCCCCGGGCCGCGGCCGTGTCCCCGCTGTGTCTGCAGCAGCCGGGCTGCTCGCCTCGCTGCCATCTGCACCCGGGGAGCAGGCAAACCACAGAGGGGGTTGTGCAGGTCTTTGTTTTCCTTTGCCTGGGCTTCTTTGGGTTTCAAGCCATGGCTGGGTGTGAAGGTGTCTGCTGAGGGGCTCCCCCTGCCCCTCCTGCACCCGTCGCTGGTGCCGAGGCGCCCGTAAGCTCCAGCCCGGAGTTCAGCCCCCCGGAAGCATTTGCAGATCCAAACCATTTTAAAATCTACTGGAACCCTCAAAAGACCAGAGTCTCTCATTAAAACCTCCCCTCACGTGCTGCTGTGTGGTTCTGGGGGGACGGGACACGGGGAGCGGAGGGGAGGGGGCTCCTTGCTGCAGATGACCGGGGGGGTCCAGTTAATTGGTAATGGTTCTTTTTAAACACAGTGGTTTGGGCTGTTTGGTGTTGAGCTTTTGTTTGGTTTTGGCTTTGGGTTTTTTTTTTTTTTATTGGGGGGGTGGGGCTGGAGTTGTTTTTTTTGCTGTTTGGTTGGGTTTCTCAGTTTTTGTTGCGTGGTGGGGGGGTTTATTTTCCATTCTTTGTTGTTCAGTACATGGCAGGAGAACGTTTCTCTCCAGGTTTGCAGCGCTGGAAAGCGGTGAATCCTTGCCCTTGGTTTCTGTGCCATTGCTGCCTGCGCTGGCATGGAGGGTTCCCTGCACTGCAGTCACATGCCTGCTGGCCAGCGGCCAGGGCAATCTGATCTCTCTCTGAGGAAACACTATCAGTTGCAGATGCAGCCAGGGTTACCAGAATAGTAAATAACGAATCACAAGACTCGGTCTATCTTTTCAACGAAAACAAATATTTTAATATGTTGGTTTTAGTAGAGAAGGAGTTTCTTTTCTGGTTTTTTTTTTTTTCAAAACAACTGAGCTGCGAGCAGCTCTGCTTGGGTTAGTTTGCATGCGAAGGAGAAATCAGCTGTGTTTTACATTAAATTGCACAGTTTATCTTCAGCTCCTAAGGTCAGCTGTGTCTGGGGGGGTGTAACTTTTGATACTTGTTTTTGAAGTCCCTGGACTTGGGGTTTCTCCCTTCCTTTGGGCTTCTTTAACATCCACTCCGGTTAGTGCGCTGCGCACAGAAAGCTTTCCCTTCGTAGTCCCACCTCTAGTCCCAACTCTGCTGCCAAGGCATGAAATCCCAGTGCCCCGAGAGCCCTGCACGGGAGGGTCTCTCCTCCGGTTCCCCCCTCGGCTGCTGCCCCACTCCTGGCTGTTGTGCCTGTCGTGCCCAGGCTGTGCTTTCCTCCCAGGAGAGGAGCAGCAGCCGAGGGGAGCGAAGAGCAGCTCCAGGCTGCTCTGAACTGACCCAGCAAGCAGCGAGCCCTCTGGGTGCTGTGGGTCTGGTGGCTGCAAAGGCAACTCGACTTCCCGAGAATCCCAGCAGGGTTGGGGTTGGAAGAACATCTGGTGCCACCCCCCTGCTCCATGCAGCAGGGTCACCCAGAGCAGGGGGCCCAGGAGAATTTCCCTCTCTTCATCCCATTGACTGTTTGCTGGCTTTGCCACCACGATGGTGGAGTGTCTGAACAGGGAACCTTTGAGGAGGACGGGCCTGATTCCGACTGTTGCCGATGCCCACACCCCGCGGGGGGTTGTATTTCATGAAAACCGATAGAGGAAAAAAGCAAGGAGGCAGAAAACAGCACTAGCCCCTCCTCACCCCCTTTCTTCTTCAGCAGTCCCGGTGACTTTGCTGCCCTTTGGGGAGCTGCTCTGGGGTCTTGCCACCCTACAGCTGCCTTCTTCTGAGACAAATAAGCAGGGACTAACTCCTGCCTGCCCTGAGGGCCCCTGGCACCGGCCGTGCCACGCTGCCCTGCTGCTTCCCGGGGAGTTTCACTTTAAACACTCAACCACGGCAGGTTTGGCAGCGGCTGCTCGAGCTGCTGTGCCTGCCCGAGGTGCTCAGCCATCGCTTTACTGCTGCAAGTGCCTGTACATTTCTAGACCAGCATCTCCAGAGGAGATCTTTATAAATAATTGGGGTGCTACCAGGGGGGATGGGGTAATGGAAACTGGTTTTGTCTTGTAAAATAAAAATGTCACTTCTGGGGAGAAAAAAAAAATGTAGTGTGTTAGGTGGGGAGAAACCTGAATTGATCAGTCGTTTCCTTTGTTTTTTAGGGTTTTTTTTCAGGGTGATCATTGTTCCTGTGATGAAAATGCAGGGTCCCATAGCATCTTAACTTAGGCATCGCACTTAAAACTCAGTGTAGACTTTAGAGGAGTTTAACAGTAACCTGAAGGGGTTCAGTTGGGTGTTCTACTGCAGAACCAAAGTTCTAATCGTACATTTACTGACCTCTGTAGAGTCAAAAAGGATGTGGGTAGGTGTGTAATTCTTGAAACCACGGGGTGCCTCTGGCTGCTGCGCTGTATTTAGAGCTGAAGAAGCGTGCTGGTCCCCTGGTCCCCTGCGCTCTGGCGGGGCTGGCCTGGAGATGCACCAGGCTTTTAAAGCAAGGAGGGAGTGAAGGGCTTTTTTCCTAAGTCAGGTACACCTGAACTTGCTTGAGTCATAAATGAAGCAGCACTGTGGAGGATTTCCATGTTTTGAATGAACTGGAGGGAAGGCAAGGGGAGAGGAGCAACTCCAAATCGTTCCTTTCTTCACCGTTCAGAGCAGGGCAGCTCTTGAGTTTCGGCTGTGACAGTTCTTGTGTTTGGGATCTCTTTAGGTAGACATGTGAAGAGCCTGCCAGGCTTAACTCTTCCACGAAGTGAAGAAGGGAATTCCTGCTGTTTAATGAGCAGCGTGGTTGGGATGATGGTTGACGAGAGAAATGTTGTTCCTGATAGAAATGACAGCTGGAACTAAAGATAGCAGTAAATTCTTGGAGCTGGGATCTCTGCCTTTCGCTTTTTAGTTGAGTCTTCTGGATTTTTTTTTTTCTGTTTTCTAGAACAACTATTTGCAATCTCTACACGATGCCACGGATTGGGGAGCCCGTCTGGCTGACGATGATGTCGGGGACACCTGAGAAGAACCAGCTTTGCCATCGCTTCATGAAGGAATTCACCTTCTTGATGGAAAACGCTTCTAAAAACCAGTACGGTGGAGTTCAGTTTTTCGATTGCACAGTGTTCATGCCGTTTAATTTTCATACCTGCCTTTAAAATCTGGGGAATCAAAGGATCAAAAGGCCCTCTACAAATGCCTACTTTTTAAAGGAAAAAAAAAAAAAGAAATAGGAAAGTATTTCATTAAGTGCCTCTAAGTCTTGGTAGAGGCCGAACGTTGGAAACGTGTCCGTAGGAAGCGCGTGATGGGCGTGTACGTCTGGGAGGGGGTGAACATGCCTTGTGAAATGCAGTAATCTACCTTTCAAAATCAGTTATCATATGATGAGCAAGGTTAGACATTCAGGCAGAGCCGTGTCTGTAACACTGTCTGACCGCAGACTGCGCTTAAACCCGGCTTGTGTAAGATGGCCCTGAAGAAGTGGTGTGTCTGCTGAGCCCTCACCTTTCTGCCCTCCGGACACGGCTGTGAGTGGTTGCTACAAATGGAGACAGAACGTTCTTGATAAACTCGGGAGAAGCTGATAAATCTACTCTTTTTTTTTTGTCAACACTTCATCCTCTTTCCCCAGGGCATGCATAGGGGAAGTTTTTAAAGCGTTTGGCTGCGTTGAAGGCCTAAAACGAGCACAAACATGTGAGATTTGAGTGGGAATGGCACTGCGAGACCAGCTGCTAGCTCTGGGGAAGCTCTTCTCTGCAGGGTGGGGAAGGGGCTGCTGCTGCTCTCCATCTTCACCACCAGCTTTGTCACCTTTTTCCTTCCCCCAGATGGGAGGTGACAATTAATGGTCAGCCAAACTCACCTTCTCCTGCCTGAGAATCCACAGGGAGTTGTCAGGGGTTCAGATCTATTTTCTTAAAATATGTCTGTATTATGTATGTATCTATGTATGTATTTTCTTAAAACAAATTCCTGCTGCAGTGGAAGCATCTTCCTGGGATTGACCCCTCTGGTCCCTGCCATGCTGAGCCCTGGACATCTTTTATTTGGTTATTTGTCTGGGTTTGTTTGCTTGCTTGGTTTTAAACAGTAAGATTTACACTGATGGAAGCAGGAGGAAAATCAAGCCCTGTCTCCTTTTCCATCCAGTTTTAAACCTCCGCTCCTCCTTTGGCTGCCTCTGGTTGAGGAAGCCGAATGGAAGCTGTAGGGTTCTTGATGCTGGTGAACTCTCCAACGAGCTTTATTTCAGGGCTCGGTGGCGTTTGGCTCTTCCCTGGGCAGCGGAGCCGCTGCAGCGGCCGCCAGCACCATCTGTCGGTGTGCGGGAGGCTCCGGGGCTGGGCTGCTGCTGTTCCTCCTGCCAGTCGGCCCTCCAGGGACCACAAGCCATTCTCTAGCACAGTCACAGTCAGTCTGGGGGTTAGCAGCTTTCAGAAAGGTTTTTCGCCTTGTTTGCTTGGCTAGTGCAAAGTTCTGTCACTGGGGTAAGGACACGACCTTTCTGGCTGAGCTGCAGAGCTCGGGGGGTTATTAGTTTTGAAAAGGAGCTGCTGAGATCCCTCGGCAGGGAGCTGGAGAACACAGCACCTACCTCCTTTACAGCTTTGCTAGCCATAGCCTTCCCTTCTCATCAGCAGTCAGGGGTCTGAAGGGTTTGGGATCTCCTTCTTAGAGCCCAGAGGCCACGCGGTGCCACGGTGAAGTTAGGTGCTTTTGAGATGTTGTACCACACAAAGCTTGCAAAATAGGAAGTCTCATAGTTACTGACAAAGGGAGGAGCTGAGATGCCGCAAGCTTAAAAAAAATTTCATTTTACTTTAGATGCATCCTCTAAGAAAGAGCTTGCTGGGGGGAGGGCACAGCCCTCCCTTCTCCCCTCAAAGAGCCAGCGCCGGAGGGATGGTCTCTGCTGACGTTGTTGGGCTGTTCCTGCCATCCTTGCTCCGTACGGACGCAGAACTGCTGCCGCTTTCACATCCTGAGCGCAGACCTGGGGAAAAAAACTCAAGTGTTGGGACATTTTCCTTTCAGGTTTTTACCAGCTTTGCTGACTGCAGTCCTGACTAACCACTTGGCCTGGGTCCCCACCGTCATGCCGAACGGCCAGCCGCCCATCCGGATCTTCCTGGAAAAGCATTCGTCCCAGAGCGTGGACATGCTGGCCAAAACGCACCCGTACAACCCGCTGTGGGCACAGCTCGGTACGTGGCAAGCCTCTGAACCATCCAACAGCTTTACATCCATGGCTGTGCACGGGGTGGGTTTTAGGGGTGCTCGCTCCTTCCCCCTCCCCAAGTTTGGTTTTTTGTTTTGGTTTGGCTTTTTTCCCCACTCAAAATGAGACACAAGAGTGGATTTCAAGCGGTTGTCGTATTTTTTCATATGTGCTCTTAATTTCTTAAGGCATTATCAGTTGTAAAATGGCAGCCAAGATGTAAAGCTTTCTTTAGGCACTTCTAGCAGGTCTCTTAAGGTCACCCGCCCTGGTGATGATGGAGGATTCCAGTCCTGCTCTGGTCCTGATGGAATAGATGAAAATCTATTTTCATTTTTTGGGATGCCGCTATCACTAAGTCTGCTTCTGGAAAGAGCAACTCAAGGAAATTCATCGTTTGATAAGAATTGAACATACTCTCAATTCAACAGGCAGAGGAGCAGAGGAGTCCTGTTTAGGCAGCCCCCGGGGTCAGATCTCAAAGCCTGGTCAGTTGAGTAGCTAGTCATGCTGTCTTCATTCCAAGTGAGGTTGGCTGGGGCTCTGAGCAACCTGCTCTAGTTGCAGATGTCCCTGCTCACAGCAGGGGGGTTGGACTGGATGACCTTTAAAAAGTCCCTTCCAAACCAAACTGTTCTGTGATTCTAATTGCTGAGTAGAGAAGGAGAGTTGAGCTTCCTACTGTGGTCTGAGTGTCCTGCTCTGCACACAAACTCTCATGGAATTCGGTTAGGGAACGGAAAGGAAAGTTGTGCGAGGTTGCCCTGTTCTGGTACAGGCAGGAATGGCCAGGGAGCTGGTGAGAAGACTTGATTTCAGAGCTCATGGCACTCTAGGGACCCACTGTGGTTAGTCATAGAATTGTAGAATGACTTGGGTTGGAAGGCACCTTTCAAGCTCATCTCATCCAACCCCCCTGCAGGGAGCAGGGCCATCTGCAGCTAGAGCAGGGTGCTCAGAGCCCCGGGCAACCTCCCCTGCAATGGTGCCAGGGATGGGGCAGCCACCACCATTGTGGGCATCCCGGGCCAGCCTCTCACCACCCTCAAAGGCCTTAGGTTGGCATTTAAGGCTTCTTGGATCCCTTTTCCTCCCCATCCTTCTAGAACATCACATGCAGAGGTACTTCCCCAGGTGAATTTGGAGTACAGTCAAAACAACCCATCCAACCCATAGTAGAGCTCAAAGGAAGGGAAGAGAAGGTGGTTGACTTCAGCTGCACACCCGCCACTGTCACTTTTTGCCCTCGTTCTTGGCATGAGTTTGTTTCTCCTTAGAGCTTTCTCTTGGTAGGTAAAAGTTCAGCCCAGTTTCCAGACTATCCTGGGTAATTCAGAGCAGATGCCTCCTCTCTCCCATGACTATATAAGGAACCCAGGAGAGGAGCCTCCGAAGCAAGGCACTGAAGTTAGGTGGTGTGAACACTTCCCTAATATGTGAGATCAGATGTCCCCCCCTGAGCAGAGTACGATAAGGTCTCCCTGACCTTACACACGATACCAACAGCATCTTTGGGATTCTCTGTGTCGAAACCAAAATACAGGCAGAGCTGTCCTCACCCTTCGGCTGTAGTGCTCTTCTGGTGTAGGCCTGGCCTTTGAAAAGGGGCCAGAAAAGTTGTCTGTTAGAAGAAAAAAAATGCTTGAAAGGTGCAAAATTATAGCCTTGTCTCCTTTGCTGTCGTAGGTGACCTGTACGGGGCTATCGGATCACCCGTGAGATTAGCCAAAACCGTCGTGGTCGGCAAACGGCACGACCTGGTTCAGAGGTTGCTTTACTTCCTTACGTACTTCATCAGATGCTCTGAGCTTCAAGAGACGCACCTTCTAGAGAACGGGGAGGACGAAGCCATTGTCATGCCTGGAACTGTTATCACCACCACGCTGGAGAAGGGCGAGGTAGAAGAGTCGGAGTACGTGCTTGTCACGATGCACAAGAACAGGGGCAACTTGCTACCGACGGAGTCTGAAGAAACCAGGACTTCCAGCTGTAGCTGTAAATACTGCAAGTGCCCAGTCTCCCTCGCGCAAAACATAGAAGGTGTTTCCCAGCAGGAGGGAGAGGACGCACAGAACACTCCCAAGGTAGACCTGGAATCTTCGTCGGACGAGAACAGAACTATCATTCCCGACGACTGCCAGGAAGACGCCGCTGATGTGAAGCAGCCGAGACCCTGCCTGGACGCAAAGCTGGAGACCGCGGTGTGCGCAGGGGCGGCTGCCCCAGAAAAACGGGCAGCGGCAGAGGCGGCTTTGGAGCCGACGGCGACTGTGTGGAGGAGCGAGGAGTCGCTGGAGGCGGGCAGCCAGGCGGGCAGCCTAACCAGGTCGCCCGGCATCGCTGTGGAGAAGAAGCCGCCGGATAAGCTCTTCTGCGACGCGTTTCCTTGCGGTGCTGCAGAAGCTCAGACAAAGGTGACTTTCCTCATCGGAGATTCCATGTCCCCCGATTCGGACATCGAGCTCAGAAGTCAGGCAGTAGTGGAACAAATTGCTCGGCATCACAGCCCGCCGGCAGCGGAGGAAGGAGCGTCTGCTGATCAGAACTGTGAAGCTAAACAAACTGTCGAGGACCAAAATAGAGACTGTGGGACAGCTGAACCCTTCCCTCAAGGTGCTCGTGAGCATCAGAGCTGGAACCCAAACCCATACAGTGCTGAGAGCATGAGTCTGTTTGACGAATATTTTACTGATGACAGTTCAATTGAAACCCGGACTATTGATGATATTCCAGGGCAAGCAGCTACAGACCTTCTTGCTCACAACAGTAGCTTAGAGTTTTCTAAAAAGCTGTGTACAAAGACTAGCAAACCACCCAGCGAGTTTTGTAGATTTATGGACTCTGTTGGACAAGAGACCTACAAAAACTGCTTTAATGAGCAGGACCAAAGAGAGAAAATCTCTATTCGTGTCCCCCATGGGGACAGGGAAAATGTAGAGAAAAAAGTCGCCCCGGGAATTGATTGGGACATTCCAAGAAATGAGAGTTCAGATAGTGCCCTGGGTGACAGCGAAAGCGAGGACACGGGTCACGATCTAACTAGACCAAGCGGGAACTACTACGGAGGAGAGCAGGAAGATTGGGCAGAAGAATACGAGATCCCTTTTCCTGGGTAAGTACAATCCAGCAGTAACACAGCTGGAAAAAAGACAGAACCTCTTCTCACGTCACATGTTTGGAGGGATGGAGCTTGACTTGACATCGGGGGTTGGAAAAGCGTCTCTTGAGCTTGCTGGTTGTAAAAGAATATAGAGACATCAGCCATCTGGAAATCAATAGTAATTGTGCCTTGCGATCGTGGCTCGTGTCCTTTTCTTCCACAACGGGCTGACTGCAGAAGTTGACTTTGAACTGGTCCTTTTCAGAAAGGCCTTGCAGGGAAGTTAGGAGAGATGTGGTCTATGTGAAAATGCAACCTCCCTGTAACTGAATTTGTTGCTCACTGCTGTATGTCTCTTCGCTATCCTTCTCTTGCAGGTCAAAACTAGTTGAAGTGAACTCTGTCCAGCCCAGCATTGCCAATTTTGGAAGATCCTTGCTAGGTGGCTACTGTTCATCTTACGTCCCTGACTTTGTTTTGCAAGGAATAGGAAGCGATGAAAAGCTGCGGCACTGTTTGGTGTCAGATTTGTCTCACGCTGTGCAGGTAATTAAGCTGTATTTGGTAAATGTATTTGTCACAGTAGGGAAAGGCAAATGTTTTTTAATGTACAAACCTGCTGGAAGTGGAAATATTTACTGTCACAGCTCCCTTCTGGTTTCTTCACTCCCAGGTCACCAATTTTTTCGCCTCTCTTGATTAATGTATCTGAAAACCGTGGGTATTTCACTGCAGATCTGGAGCAAAAAAACTAGGTCTCCTGCTGGAGGCAGCTGAGAGTCTCTGCCCTCGGGCAGAGGGATCTCTGCACTATGCCCTAGAGAAATCATCCTCTCCTGCAGACAGGTCAGCCTGCTGGTAGCTGCGTGTCCACAGGATGGGATGATGTTAAACAAGACCAAACTGACTGCCCGTGCCTGTCCATCCACAGGCTTCCACTTCAGCTGCAGGAGTCAAAGACCGAGAGGATACGAAACGACTGAGCAGTTTTTTTCTGTCTTGAATTAAATACCAGCCGTGTCCCAGCCCCGTGTGAAGTCCCTGTCGGAGCCCTTTGTTGGGTGTTTCCTAACAGTCCAGCCCCAAAAAGGCACTGGGGGGAGGCCAGCGAGGTTCTGAATACTCCCTTTTGAAAACCTCCCTGGCTGTAGAGAGGTGGAATGGGCTGAATGGAGGAGCTGGGTGCAGGCTTGGCTCCTGACTCCCTCTGCTGGTCCTCCCATAAAGAGAAACCAGTGACAACTGGGAAAGAAACCCAACCTTGTTAACACAGCCAAGCTGAAGAGCAAGTTGGATTTTTGGTACTTTCCGTTCTAGGAGTTTAAAATTTACTTTAGCTCTGTCAGAACTCTTCATAACGAATCTCACCAGCTGTAATTGTCAGCTGGGACACACTTTCAAACCCGGGAAGGAATGTAAGACAGCAATGAGTGATCCCAGGCTGTGCCTCCTGTCGGAGAAGGCTGCTTTCAACCGGTGGGGCGCGATGTCAGCGCACGGCACTGGGTGTTAGACCAGGCCGTGTCTGGGACACCGTCCCTGCTCTCCAGCAAACACACCGTCCTCGTTTCTCATTCTCAGGGTTCTGCTCTTCAATTGTGTGTTGTTGTTTCTAGCACCCTGTTCTGGACGAGCCGATCGCAGAAGCCGTCTGCATTATTGCAGACACGGACAAGTGGACGGTGCAAGTGGCCAGCAGCCAGAGGCGGGTGATTGATAACAAGCTGGGAAAAGAAGTGTTAGTCTCGAGTCTCGTCTCCAACCTGCTCCATTCCACCCTCCAGCTTTACAAGCATAATTTGTCTCCAAACTTTGTAAGTCTGAACGTCAGTTGTGAGGGTGATGGGGTTTTTTTGAAGCGTCCTTCCGCTTCGTAGCTTAAAGAGGGTGAAGGTTCTGTTTATGTACCTATAGCTGCGATTTCAGTTCGAGCTGCCCGTTGAAACGCAGCTCTGTGGTCAAGACATCTGCCTCATTAATTCTGATTTAACATGCAATCAGAGGCTTCCGCTCGAAAGGAAGAGTCTTGCCAGTGATTATCTCGCTAATTATTCACCTAGACACGGCCACGGGAAAGGCAGTAGAGGGACGGGGTCGGTGCTGTTGTGCTCTGAGGCTGGCTGCCCTTTGGATGTGGCTCTGTCTCCTCCCTGACACAATTCCCTTTGCTTTCTAGTGTGTTATGCACCTGGAAGACCGGCTGCAGGAGCTCTATTTCAAAAGCAAGATGCTGTCCGAGTATCTGAAGGGCCAGATGAGAGTTCACGTCAAGGAGCTGGGCGTGGTGCTGGGGTACGATCACAGCCTCCCTCCGAGCAGCGCTGCCCGGGGTGTCCTGGGGCCAGAGCCTCTGCCTGGGCTTGTTCTAAGTGCAGCAAACTGGATTCCTAAGTGGGACTGGAACCGTAGCGTGGCATAGACCAGCCACGGCCACAGGCTTCTCCTTAGCCCATCGCCTGATCCCGAGGAGCCCCCAGCCTTTCTCTCTTCCCTCCGGGCAGGAAGATGAGCTCAGCACTCCAGAGCTTATCAGACTCCTTCCTTAGCTGGTCAGTCAGCACTGAACAATGTGGGGCACCTGATTCCTCCAGGTTGACTTTCCCTACATGGCAGAAAACACCCTGTGTGTCATGCAAGGCACATAATACCTCTCTGGTGAGGGGCAGAGGCAGAGAAGCTATTTTAGGGGTGTTTATAGCAAGGCTCAGAGTATCCTCTTATGCAGAGGAGTCTGTGGTGAGCAGGAAGGCACAGGGAGCACGTGGGGAGCTGCAGCACTGTGCCAGGGCTCCCCTGGTAGCTGCAGAAGGTGTTTAGCCTTCTTCAGCCTCTGCTCCTGCGCTTTGCCCCCAGCCACTGCTCCCCTTGCTACGAGAGCAGGGAGGAATCTGCTGGGTTTCCTCCCTCCATCTGCTTTCTTCCCAGCTTGTCGTGGAAAAAGTGCAGGCAGGCAGGTGGGAGCTGAGGCAGCGCTGGCAGTGGAGCTGTCACTGCTCAGAGCCAGCCAGCATGGCAGGAGGGGACAGCCCAGGGCTGGAGCGTGTCCCCAGCTGGCAGTGCTGCCTGAGGAGAGCAGCGCAGTTGCTCTCAGTTTACTTCCAAATCTGGGGCTGGAGCCCCTCTGCTGGGAGCCAGGCTGGGAGAGCTGGGGCGGTTCAGCCTGGAGAGGAGAAGGCTCTGGGGAGACCTTCTTGGGGCCTGGCAGGACTTCAGGGGGCTTCTCACAAAGCTGGGGACAGACTTTTGATCAGGGCCTGTTGGGACAGGACAAGGGGTGATGGTTTAAACTACAAGAGGGAGATTTAAAATGGAGAGAAGGAAGAAATTGTTGGTGCTGAGGGTGGGGAGAGCCTGTGCCAGGCTGCCCAGAGAGGTGGTGGCTGCCCCATCCCTGGCACCATCCCAGGGGAGGTTGCCCGGGGCTCTGAGCACCCTGCTCTAGCTACAGATGGCCCTGCTCCCTGCAGGGGGGTTGGACCAGATGAGCTTGAGAGGTCCCTTCCCACCCAAGCCCTTCTGGGTGCCCTGAATGCCCTGCCCCTGGGAGCTGGGTGCCCTCACAGCCCAAGCAGAGACACCCAGACTGGAGCAGGCAGTGAGGTCACCAGCGCCCGCGTCCAGCCTGGCTACAGTTGGGATTAGACTAAATGTGACTCCTCTTCTTCCTTCCAGGATTGAATCCAGCGACCTCCCTTTACTGGCAGCTGTAGCAAGCACTCACTCTCCCTACGTTGCCCAGATACTGCTTTAAAATGCCAAGAGGCCACAGACATTGACTTCCCCCCTCTCCTCTCTGGAAACAAAGTGGAAGATGAGTTGTTCTGGTTCCTTTCTCTTTGAAGCAACTCAAACAAACTGCTGGCTGAGCTGCAGCACCTCCATATATGACTGCACCTTATGCAAACAGCTGGAGACTTCTCCTCTTCCACTCGGTCATTTATAAAAGAAAGGATAAAGAAAGGAAAAAAACAACAAAAAAATAAAATGAAATAAAAAAGTAAGCCCGAAAAAGCAGCCAGAGAAAAGCAAAGATTTTCAGAAGAGCTGAAGATCTGCCTCTCTGGATCCGTTTCTGCCTTGGTGGTTAACTCGATTTGAACACGAGGAAGAGCTGCTTTGAGAAATGGGTGATGCCGTCGCCAGTTAGAAACTTCCCAAGAGAAAGCAGCAGCTGGCTTCAGACTGGCTTCAGACTGGTTTCTACTGGCGAGGATCTCGCGAAGATCTCAAGCCACGAGGATTTCTAAACAACTTCTACTTTTTCATGTCCTAGTCGGATTCTGGATGCTTCCCAGAGGAAGAACAAGGCTCGGGGGGTGTGATTTGTTTTGTAAAAAGCTTATTAATGACACTCGGCTCCCAAATTTATTTATGATCTTTCTCCTGGCGAGAGGGAATAGCTGGGGAGGGCACGGGGGGGGGGACAGGGAGGAGGGAGGAAGAGGCCAACAGACAAGCTAGCGATGGAGATTCTCGTAGCCGGATGTTGTAACCAGTATTAAATGTTTATAATGTTTCATTCTTGCTTTATATTAAGTGATGCTTTTCTTCCACAAGGTAATCGAAATGTTAGAAAAACAAAAAGTAACCCTAGGAGACCGTTGGCTGAAATTTCCCCCCGGGGTCCCCAGGACGACGTGACTGTTACCTCTGACTTTCGTATGCTGTTTAATGTCCTTGCAACGCCGTGTTCTTTACACAGCAGTCAGTCACCTCTTGAAATCGTGAACTAGAAATAATCGTACCAAAGCATTGGGGGAAAAAAAACAAACAAACACAAAACCCACCAACAAAACAACAACGAGGAAACAGACTGTTACCCTTATTTGCTCAGGTAACTAACCGATGTATTTTTTAGAACCGTTCTACAAAAAGAAAACCAACGTTGATTACACCAGAGTGCAGCGATAGCAGGATTATTTTTCGACAGATCCACCCGTGATGCAGATGCTCTGACCCCTTTTCTACTCACCCGTGTAATTACCAGCAGAAAACGGCGTTTCTTTGATTCCCAGCACGTCTCCCCTGCTGGGCCGTCGCTGCTCCGTCGCTGTAGACACAGCAATCGTACGGAGAGCTGACGGCCCCGAGCTGGTATAAGTAATGTACATAGACAGTGGGAGGTGGATTGTGTTTTCAAAGGCTCTACTACCTCAGTTTAACTGGACGCTTCGTTATAAGGCTTTTCTCTGCTAATTGTCCTGGCAGCCAATTAACGTTGCTGATTTTCTCGGTTCCGTTTGCCCCGGTGAAGTTGGGCGTAGCGAAATGCCCGGGCTACCCGCGGCAGCGGGAGATCCCTCGTCACTCGTGAACTCTCTAAGGTCTTTCTGTAACCACCTTCTCGACAGCCCAGCACGCCTGCTATTGTTGTGCGCAGAGTTATTTTAAGTAGGAATCTATTTTAACCATTTGATAAACTTGAAAACAATAGGAGAGAGATCCCTGCCCCGCCAGCGCCAAAGCTCTCCTCCCTTCCTTCGCCGGGGCCGGGGCTTCGCCCAGCGTGGGGGTTTTTCAGTGATCCTTAAAAGCTGGAACTTCAGCCTCTGTGCCAGGGAAGCGCTCCATGGCAAACCCACACCCCTCGGCACCTAGGACCGGGGCTGTAAACCCAGCGCCGGTGTCGGCGGCGCCGTTGGAAACTCCCCTGCGTAGAAAACCCGGCGCTGACGGCTGCGGGGAAGACACTTGTGTTTAAAACGTGATTTCTGAGGGTACAGATGTCCTCTCTTCACCACATCTGGCTTCTGGAACGAGCGCAGAACGCCGGGGCTCAGTTGCTTAAAAGCATTTTTAAGGAAAGGGAGGATTGAGCTGGGAAGGCAAAGTTCCTGGCTACGCTAGGTGGTGTAGCCGGCAGTTACCGCGCGGGACGTCGTTCGGAAAGCTGCGGTTGGTAACCTGCTGATGTCGGCCCTGGGGTGGTGGGACCCCAGGGATGTGCTCCTGTCCTGGGCTCCAGGCAGGTTCCTGATGAGGGTTCCCCCAGAGCACATGTCCTGAGTGCTGGGCAGGGCCACACTGGCACCCTGGCACCTCCCAGGACCGTGTTCCTCACTCTCCTGGCAGGAAGACAGGCGGTTCTCCTCCGTTTATGGGATTAGGCCAACTGGGGGTGTTGCTTTGAAATGGGTTGGACTCTCAAGGAAAGGCCCTGGCGCAGCTTGAAACGAGTATTGACTTGAGGAGGAGAACAAAAGGTGGTCGTTGGGTGGCTTCCTTCTCTGCTGCCTGCTGCCAAACGCAGCCCGTTAACGACACCGTCACGATGTGTCTGTCAGTCCCGGGCCAGACGGCCCCGGGTGCGTCTTCCTCGTCCCCCACCCGCTCCCAGCCCAACCCCCTCCAGCAGTATTGTGGCCAAAAGGCAGCCGAGCCCCCCGCGCAATGGGAAGTTCTTCCGGAAGTTCTCCTCTCCGGGTACCCGAGCGAGGCGGTACGTGTCTGTCTGCTGAAGAGCCCCAGAAAGGATCCTTGGCGTCGGCTTTGAGCAGCGCATCGCGATTGTTTTCCGTGACTAGCAAACTAACGTTTGATTTCCTTTCTCCGCTACTACCAACCTCCATTAACAGGTCTTAATTTGCTGGCTGGAAAACAGCGTACGAGGCACACGAAGGAGCACAATGTGGTTTGGTTGCCATTGGCAAACGCTGGGCTGCTAAGAACAAACAACAGAGTATCTAAAAGGAAGGATTTGACACCTTGCGGATGTTTTCCCCTCTTAGTTCTAGATGTTTTATGACTTTTCTTTTTTTTTTTTTTGCTTTCTCTAAATTATTTAGATGGTGGTACTTGTACAATGCTGGGTAAAATGTACATACTTGTTATCTCTTCTGTTTTTGTATATATTTCCCAAGATGTGCACTTGTATTATAATAACCATTCCCAATTTTAGGGGAAATTTGTGCAATAAATACAGTATGTCAATTTACTTCTAGCACATGTTGTGTCTGGTTTTGCTACGAGCAGGAGGAGAGCGTCGGTGAGGGGATGAACTCCAACCCTCTCAAGCTTGACGTCTGTCCGTCTCCTGTCACACAGCTGGAGACGTTCCAGCCCCCCCGGCTCTGTTCCTGTGTGGGCTGCCCTGGGTGACCCTGCTGGAGCAGGGGGGTTGGACTCGATGATCTCCAGAGGTCCCTTCCAACCCCTGCCATTCTCTGATTCTCTGCTGTGTGCCTCCCAGAGCTGCTGCAGCCGCTTCATCTGGGGGAGCTCTTGAGGGTTTGATCATTTTAAACGGGGATCTGTGTTGGCACTCGTTGCCTTCTCCCCAATGAGTGCTGGAGGCCCAAAAATAAGCGATAGTCTGGCAGGAGGTGGTCCTGCACCAGGAGATGCTGGAGGTGTGGAGCGGGCAGCAGCCAGCCCAGGCTCCAGCAGAGTCTGCACCAGGAGATGCTCCTGCAGCCTTTGCTGGTGCTGCAGAGGCGGCAGCGAGCCCTGGCGACGGGATACGGGTGACGTGTGTTTTATTGCTGCTGTAACCGGGCTGCCAGCCCCCCTGCAGTGCTCCCAGGGCTGAGGGCACCTACAGAGGACAGGGAATTTTGTGTTACCGGAGTCGACGGTCATGAGGCATCCTCCTGACAGGGGATGCGCGAGGTGAGCCGGGCATCATGTGTCCGCGTGGGCGTTTGGCAAGCGCTGCCATGAGCAGTAAATTCAGCAGCAGCATCGCTGCAGCATCCAGAAAATGCTGATGTTAATGCCCAGAATTGATTTCCTTTTTAACCCTCCAGCTCGACTGGCACACTGCACTCGCTAGCTGGTGTTTTTCACGTCTTGTCTCTTCTTTTCAGCAATCCCCTTGATTTTCCTGAGACAAAGGGGGAAGCCAATCCACTTTCACCAGGGCAGCAAGCCATAGGCATCCGAGTACCGCAGCATCATTCACCCCTCGCGTCCTTACTGGGGGCTGCAGAAGGGGAGGTGATTATTTTCCACACAGAGTAAGCCCAGGATGGTTCCTGGGCCCACAGGGCAGGGAGCAGCTCATAGGGTGGCTGCACAAACCTGCAGGGCTGCTAAGCAGCAGAACCACCATCGCTCTCCTCTCTTGCTGCAAATGTGACTTAAACTTATGCTGGGTCCTGTGCTTGGGTCACAACAACCCCAGGCAGCGCTCCAGGCTTGGGGAGGAGGGGCTGGAAAGCGGCTGGGCAGAAAAGGACCTGGGGATGTTGGTTGACAGTCAGCTGAACGTGAGCCAGGAGTGTGCCCCGGTGGCCAAGAAGGCCAATGGCATCCTGGCTTGTATCAGGAATAGCGTGGCCAGCAGGAGTAGAGAAGTGACCGTGCCCCTGGACTGGGCACTGGTGAGGCGCAGCTTGAGCACTGGGTTCAGTTTTGGGCAGCATAAAAAAGACATCGAGGTGCTGGAGTGAGTTCAGAGAAGGGCAACGAAGCTGGTGACGGGACTGGAGAAAATGTCTTCTGAGGAGAGGCTGAGGGAGCTGGGGTTGTTTAGTCTGGAGAAGAGGAGGCTGAGAGGAGACCTTCCTGCTCTCTACAGCTCCCTGAGAGGATGTTGTAGTGAAGTGGGTGTTGGTCTCTAGTCCCAGGTAACCAGTGATAGGATGAGAGGAAACAGGCTTAAGCTGCCCCAGGAGAGGTTTAGGTTGGATATTAGGAACAAGTGATTTTTCTGAGAGAGGGGAGAGGCCTTGGCACAGGCTGCCCAGGGAGGGGAAGGAATCACCATCCCTGGAGGGGTTCAGAAACCATCCAGATGTGGCACTTCAGGACACGGCTTGGTAGCCCCGATGATATTTAGCAGATGGTTGGACTTGAACCTTAATGATTCTATGACTCTGTTCACCTTTAAAAAACATCAGCCTCGTAGCCGGGGTTGAAACGGAGCGTGCAGCCTGGAGTCTTGTGAGGCTGGGTTTGTGCAGGGTGCACGTTCTGTTCCAGCCACCCTTCAGTCTCTCACGGGCTGCAGGAGCAGTTACAGGCTCCTGACACCTCCCTGCCTTGCCCACGGACACCAACGTCAGCGCTGCTGTTGCTACAGGCAAACCTAAACACACCACTGCTCGGGACTTGGGAAAGCGTCGCTGGAGGTGCTGCTCTACTGGAACCAGTGCTTGGCAGCTTTGACAGGTGAAGTTCAAATCCTGGTGGGTTCTATCCAGGCTTTTAGAGCAGGATCTGGTTCCCCAGCAAGGTGGGTTATCCTTTGAGCCTTCTCTCAGCAAAGGAGATAGAATATCAATCGGTTGTGCCCGGTGGGCTGGGGTGTCCCCCAGAGGGGTGTTTTTTTCTCCCTCTCCTGGGGGTCAGTGGGACAGACCAGGGGTGTCCCCAGGCAGGGCAGCAAAGTGCAGGGCTGGTGCTGCGAGTCCTGCTGCCTTCCGGGGGGAGGGAGGAGAAACAGGAGCAGCGTTTGGATGTGGACCCCCCAGGGGCACCATGCGGTTGCCAACCAGCAGAGCAGGGGTGAACTGCTGACCCAGAGCGGGCACCTACACCGTCCCTAACAAAACACCATGATTTTCAACACAGTGCCTCAGGTTTCAGCTTTGCTGGGCTGGCTCCCTCAGCATCACCCCGGCGCACGCACCTCGCTCAGCAACAGAGTACAACGGTGTGTGGTCCTGCCCCAGCTGGCACAGAAAGTGCCAACGTGGAGCTTCCCACGGAGCTGTGGATCCCCCCAGGAACTGTCTGAGGAGCCGTCAGGAGTGGCTGCAGGTCGGACGGGTGCTGTGGGTCCCCTCTGCCCCAAAGGACCACTGCTGGGCAGCATTATCTGCCTGGGCAAGGTCTCCTGGCTGCCCTGTGAGGCTGGACACACTGGGTGGCCTCTGGAAGTGGACAGCTTTGTGTGAGCTGTTATCTCCTTGGGTCCTGCACACGTCCTCTGCTTGTTTGCAGCCCGTCTCCTCCTAGGAAGTGCAGTAGCAGGAGGAAGTGAGTTACTCCCATGTCTTTGTTTATTTTCCTTACCGAAAATATTTGTACAGTGGCAGAAGTTGATTTCTAAACCTCTGCCTGTTCCAGCTGTTTGTTCCCAGCCGGAGCTGAAGACATCTGCTCTGAGGCTGGGGAGCTCCTGCTCCCGAGAACCGGGCACACCAGCACCCAGAGAGCTCCTCCTTCCAACCACCGGCAATTACTGCACCGGAGAGAAAGGTGTAGAGGGCAGGAAGGCGACAGCGAGTAGCTGCTCTTGTGGTTTGAGATGTTATTGCTGCAGGAGAGGCCTCCTGAAGAACATCACCGGCACTCTGCGGTGAGGCACCTGGCACCACCTCCTGCGCTGCCAGGGGAGATGGCATCTCCTGCACGAGCCCCCGGCCGCAGCAGTGACGCGGGCTCCTTCCCCGAGCCGTGACGTCGGCGCACGTCCGCCCGCTTCCTCTGCCCGGTGACTGTTGCTGAAAGCCCCGGTGGGTTTGAGCAACGCCCGGCACGGCCGCTCTGTGGGCAGGGCAGCTTGTGCCCGCGGACCCGGCCCGGTGGCACCCGTGGGAGCCCCACGCTCCGAGCTGCGGTGGGCATGGGGCTGAGTAACCGGGCCTGGTGGTTTGCAGGGCGAGCCCGGCCGTGATGGCTTCTTCATGCTGGGGCTTGGGCACTCGGGTCCTGCCGCGGGCACTCGCTGGTGTTTCGGGGCTGGATTTCCAGCCAAGCTCCGTGCTGGAGCTGGTTGGGTGCTGGGGTGAGGACCCGTCACCCCAGGCAGGGCCGGGAACATTGCGGAGCTCTGCTGCTGTTAGTTCGGTGTCCATGAGGAATCCCGGAGCAGCCAGCAGGTCCTGACCGTGCCAGCCAAGGCCCAAGGAAGCATTTGGGCTGTAGGTTGGTCATGGATTTCAAAAGCAGCCCAGGGGATAAGCAGGTCCTGTTTCTTGTGACGCCTCTGCTCTGGCTGTGCCTCATCTCCAGCCAAGCCCTGGGCATGGAGAGAAGCTCCAGTGCAGTTGCTGGTGGGGGGTCCTGGGGTGATCCACCCCTTGCTGCCTGAACACCTTCGGGCTTTCTCTTTGCTGTTGTTTTCCTTCAGTACCAGCAGCTCAGCCCCTTTAGCTGCAGTTCCTCTGCAGATCTGCCTTCCCCGGGATGAAGTTATAGGCCAAGAAAAGCCTCCAACTTTTATCATCTTGGGGTAAGGGTGACAGGAGGGAAATGTCCTGCCCTGGCTCAGCTTTTTTCTGTTCCAAAACCAGACCCTAGCGGGGACAAGAGGGAGCCTCTGCCTTGGGCACAGGTCACGCTGATGTGCCCCGGGGAGCCCAGGGCCAGCGGGGCCCCAGCGCTGCCGTGGACACCGGCGATCGGGGCCGTCCCCATCGTAAGGACGATGTTTGATGCTGGTATTTCTTTTGTTTCAAGATCTCATCTGTCCTGCTCTTTCTGAACTGCTGAGAGAGAGGAACTTTCCCTGACCACCGTGCCTTTGGCTGCTCCTGCTGTTCAGTGTCTAACCACCATAATCAGAGAGGCTGTTTCATCTGGAACCGGCTTTTCCTTCTTCGTTAACTCCTTAACGTGAGTTTTGGTGCCACTGCTGGGACAGGCTCGGCGTTGTTCTTACTGAAAACCACGGAGGAGGTGCAGGTTGCTCCAGGGGTGTCCCAGGGTGGCTCTGTGGTGTTGGAGCAATTGCAGTGAGATGCGGGGCTGCTCTCGGAGTTATTTCCTTCTCGAGTAGGACGGGCTGAAGTCGCAGCTCGGGGACACACGTCTGCGGCACTCGTGGCATCGCTGGGGCCGGGCGTGAGAGCTGAAGGTGGAGTTTGTCCCGGCCTGTTAATGGAAAACAAATGTTTTCCCGGAGCGGTGTAGAAAATGAAAGTGGTGTTTGTGATGGGAGAGAGTGGAGTCGGGCTGAGGAGGATGGGTGAGGGTGCTTCCTCGAGAAACGAGCATCTTGCTTCCTAGAGGCAAACTGGTTTAGTTTCAGCTAATAGAATGAATTTCTAGAATGTTGCCACTGATGTCACTAAAAGAGAAGTGGTTTATAAATGGCCCAGAGCCAGCACAGAAAGCAGCGGCGAGAGTGCGCGGAACCAAAGCCCCAGTCCCTGGCAGGGTGGTCACTCGGTCAGACCTTGGACCACTGGTGGGACTTCTCCTGAGCAAACAGCTCCGTTTAAAGGCTCTGGGGGGGGGGATGACAGCAAAAGATGTTTATAAACAATGGCTTTGGGGAAGAGGGTACAGATGGATTTGTGCACTTGCTTTTCCTGCCAGAGATGCTTTTCACTTTGGAGAACTTTGATGCGTTTGAAAAGACGGCGTTCAGCGATTCTTCTGTAATTACCTCAAAATTACAGCCACGAGTAATTATGTTTTTCAATAGCTTATTGAGCGCACTGAATCCGAAGAAATTAACTACCAAATTTTCAAGGAGTAGATTTATTAATAGCAGCTGTAACTAGAAATCTTGTCTAATTTTGATCACTACCGAAAGAGCAGAAAGAATAAGGGCTCCTGTTTCCGTGTAGTAACAATATGACTGATAAAATTTGCAGGAGACATTCTCGGCGAACAAGATAATTACAGCTGAGCTGCAATAATTAATGATCGCGCCCTTTCTTCTCCAGGCTTGTTTTTCTTGTACAGCTCCAACAGTTTAAATAAAGGTCCTGAGCTCTGTCGTTCCGCACGGCATTGTTGGGAGGCTGGTCCGGCTGCAAAAGCCATCAGCCTGGAGGCAAATTTATTTTTCAAAATGCAGCTTGAATCTGTGAACCATTTCTTAAATTATAGGTTAGGGAAAAGCAGGCCCTTCCCAGGGAAACACGGACAGGCTTGTAAGAACTGGAGGCTTGAGCTGATTTCCTATGAAAATTGAGGTCCCTGTCCCAGGCTGGTGAGAAGCCCCAGGGCTCTGGGCAACTGCGGCTCTTCACGGCTATGAATTCAGAGCCCCATTTTTAGGGGGAAAATAATCCTCAACTTAAATACAACTTTTCGGATATAGAATCATAGAACAGTTTCAGCTGGAAGAGACCTTCAAGAGCATCGAGTCCAACCTTACTCCCAGCCCTATCAAAACCACTAAACCCTGTCCCTAAGCACAACACCCACCCATTTCTTAAACCCCTCCAGGGATGGTGACCCCACCAGCTCCCTGGGCAGCCCATTCCAGTGCCTGACAGCCCTTTCTGGAAAGAAATGCTTCCTGAGATCCAGCCTGAACCTGCCCTGGGTCAACTTCAGGCCATTTCATCCTGTTCTATAGCTTGTCACCAGGGAGAACAGCCCAACTCTACCAGTTGTAGAGGGCAATAAGGTCTCCCCACAGCCTTCTTTTCTCAAAGCTAAACAGCCCCAGAACCCTTAGCCTCAGAAGACACATGCTTCAAACCCTTGACTAGCTTGGTAGCCCACCTCTGGACCCTCTCCAGCACCTCAACATCCTTCTTGTAGAGAGGGGCCCAAAACTGGACACAGTATTTGAGGTGCGGCCTCACCAAAGCCGAGCACAGAGGAATGATCACCTCCCTGCTCCTGCTGACCATGCTATTCTGGATCCAGGCCATGATTCCGCCGGCCCCCCTGGCCATAGATATGTTGTAGTTGACTGTCGCATCCTCCTCTGGGGTTTTTCCCAGGCTTTTTCTCTCTGGGAAGCTGCTGACCCCGTGGGATCGCAGGTTCCTGCAGCAGGTCACCCTTTGGTCTGCAAAAGAAGCACCGGCTCCAGCAGTTTGGCCCATGCAAGCCATGAAAGTTTGTCCAGTGCAACTCATCAGCCTCAGAAACCTGGGGTGAATTCCCTCTTTTTTGAGAACACGGTCAACAGAGGCAGCTTTAGAGGAAACCTCTTCCATCAGCAGTGTCTGGCCTCCACCCTCATCGCTGACATGAGAGCTCATTAAGCGTTTCTAATTAATTTGCGAGTCGGCCGTTTCCTGTTCGGGCTGTCAGCTAAAGAGGCAGCTGAGCGTCATCCCCGGAGCATGTGGTGGTCTCGCTATCTCAGCCAGGAAGAAGCTTTTGCCAGCAGAGCTGTCACCCCTCCTTGCCCGTGGTGCTGCCAACGGTTCCCCCGTGGCAGCACTGTCACTGGTGGGCTGTGCTGCAGTCCCCACACCTCCAGGAGCCAGATGCCTGGAGGTGCTGGTGATGTCCACCCTGGGCAAGGGTTTCTGCTGAGCTCTGCTCTCTTAGTTTCTTCTTGTGACACTCTTTCTGCTGGTTTTGCTTGTAGATTCTCTACCATTCGTGTGCACGCCCTTCTTTTCGACCACAACTGGAAAAACCTCTGTGGTGGTTCCTGCTACCTCAAGGTCTCCTTGACTGCGACGCCACAAGCTGTTTGCATTTCTCTCGGTACCTTCTTTAAAAAAGGCAGCACGTTTGTCATGCCCTCCAGGAGACAGACCCAATTCGCAGCTCACAAAACAGCAACTACCGCAGCAATTGTTTATGTAGAAGAGAACACTCGTACTGCAAAGGCAGCCCTGCCTTGGATGGAAGCAGCAACGAAACCCAGCTGTTTAAATGTGATGCAGATGGCTATGGAAAGAATCTGCCCACTGGCCAAGGCTCTGAGAAAGATATTAGTCCCTAAAACAGCTTGAAAACTTCAGATGTTGAGAATCTGCTGGTAGCATCCACAGCTTTTAGTGCTGGTGTGGTGCTGAGAGTGTTCCTCGTGGCATGGAGGGGAGCAGGGCACGTGGAGGGCAGCTCATCTGCGACGTGTCACATCCAGCGAGCCTCGCTCAGCCTTCCAGAAGAGTCCAAGTTTGCTGGTTCACGTTGCGCAGTCACTTCATAGGCAGCTCTTAAAAATGGTATTTTCTTGACAAGGTTGTTCCGGGTGTCACGGCGTTTCTGGAGGTCAGTGTGCTCCCTCCAGGCCGGGCAGGTCTCTGTGTGGGTTTCATTGTGTTCCCCTCTTTGGTGGAAAAAAGTATCTGAAGGGTGGGTGCCAAATGGAAGGGGCCAGTCTCTTTTCTCTAGTGCCCAGCAATAGGACAAGGAATAATGGGTATAAACTTGAGCATAGAAGGTTCCACCTCAACAGGAGGAGGAACTTCTTCACTGTCAGAGTGACAGAGCCTGGCCCAGGCTGCCCAGAGGGGTTGTGGAGTCTCCTTCTCTGGAGACTTTCCAGACCCCCCTGGATCTGTTCCTGTGTGGCCTTGCCCTGGGTGACCCTGCTCTGGCAGGGGGGTTGGACTCAATCTCCAGAGGTCCCTTCCAACCCCTACCATTCTCTGATTCTGTGATTTCCAGACGCAGCTCTGCTGATGCCCCGGCAGCTCAGCCTCCATCACCTCATCAGTGTTGCAGGCTGGGGAACGCTTGCATCTCAACTCTCACCTAGGTAAGGAAATGGATAAACATCTAAAGAAACGGCCTCTAACTCCGGATCAGCACAGCTGTCCCACCTGACAGATCCTCCCCTGATTTTTAAATCCACAGTATCGTAGGAAGAAATCAAATAAAAGCAGCTCATTCTGCTCTGAGCACAAGGAGCGACTTCCAGGCGGGGTAAGTGATGGCAGGTAAGTGATATTTGTGTGCTTAGGTGGCATCTGGTTTTCTTGGGTGGTGCACTGAGCTGTGCACTCGCTGACTTGCATCACCGTGTGATTCATACGGTCATCTGACCTTCAGCTCGCTGCCGTTCCGCTTCTATTTCCTTTGCTCCCTACGAGTTACAGTGGAGGAAACTCTTCCTGTGTTTCGTACACAACGCTTCCTTTCATTCAAGGAGGGCTGCGAGTGGCTCCACTTCTAGCGTTTCATAACCCAACCAGTACAATCGTCTACTTGAAAAGCAGAGGATGGAGTAACAATCCCCTCTCCCCTCACGTCCACCCACCGCCACACACCCTCCAGGAGCTGCTGTACATTGGTCACTGCCTCCCCTCCTGGGTGAAAACCCTGCTAGGAGACGCTGCAGGCCCTTGCTGTGGGGTGATGGGGTTTGCAATGAGGGTCCCTCCCCGTTTTGTGTGCTGAAAGGAAAAGCCAGCAGGTCTTCCAGGAATCTAACCGGTGCTGCACCTTCAGCTCTGCTCTCTCCTGTCCAATGCAGGAGAGCTTCTGGGCTGTGGGAAGAGTACTGTGTCCAGTTCTGGGCTCCCCAGGTCAAGAGAGACAAGGAACTACTGTAGAGAGTCCAGCAGAGGCTGGGAAGATGCTGAGGGGCTGGAGCAAGGGTGCTGGGGCAAGGCTGAGAGCCCTGGGGCTGTGCAGCTGGAGAAGAGCAGCCCGAGAGGGGAGCTGAGCAATGCTGAGCAAGAGATAAAGGGCCCGGGGGGCAAGAGGATGGGGCCAGACTCTGCTCAGTGGTGCCCAGGGACAGGGCAAGGGGAAGTGGGCACAAACTGGAACCCAGGAGGTTCCATCTGAGCAGGAGGAGAAAGTTCTTTGGTGTGAGGGTTTGGAGCCTGTGCCAGGCTGCCCAGAGAGGCTGTGGAGTCTCCTTGTCTGGAGAGATTCCCACCCTGGCTGGACCCTGCGCTGCTGGGCCCCTGCTCTGGGTGCCCCTGCTGGATGGAGCAGGGGGTGGCACCAGAGCATCTCCAGAGGGCCCTGCCCACCCCACCATGCTGGGGTTCTGTGAAGAGGCCAGCACATGCTCTGGGACACTGCTGTGGATCAACATCCCCCTGCCACCCCATCTACCGTGACACAGAATTCCTGTGTGACATTACCCAGGCCAGGAACTCTGGAAGGAAGGGAAGAAGGGAGGGAAACCACAGCAAGTGGAAGAAGAGTCATCTGCAGATCTTTCTAAAGTTAAAAATAGACAGGATTTGGTCTGCAGAAGACAGTTTGTTCTGTTATGCTGCTGACATCATGTGAGCGGGCCGTTCGCTTCTGCATTTGAAGGCTAAAACCAACGTGCTGAAAATGGGAACTTTCTGGATGCCGCGGGTGCCGGAGCTGCGGTGGTTTCAGCGAGCTGCCCGGCATCTCAGCAACATGGCTGTGCCTGGGTGGGGGAACCAAACACCTCGTTAGCTCCGCGGGGTCATTAGAAGCCAGAGAACAGATCATAAGGAATAATAAGGATGTATGTCATCCTGCGAAGAGGGATGATAAAAGCAACTGCCTCTGACACCCGAGTGGGACCCAGTTTCCCAGCACAGAGGAGCTGAGCGCTCGCTGCCTCCCGAACGTCAGCAGGAGCTGTTTATTCTCTCTTGATCAGAAAAAATCAGACCGACGGCGTCGAAATGCGACTAAAACCAGCGGACGACACAGGGAATTTTGGCCTACATAGCTTTGCAGTGAGTTCACCCGGCATTCCTGGCTCCCGGGCCTGAGCTGAGTCTTCTAAGCTGATTCTGTGTGATCCAGTGGTAGTTTATACACAGGCAGACGGACACTTCTCTTCCTACAGCCACACCAAACAAAGGCACGTGGCAGGTGGCACCGGCTGAACCACCGCACCGACCTCGGCTATCAGAGCAGTGCTCGTGGTGGCCAAGTTCCCCGACAGCAGCCGGGAGCCAACGGTGAGAACTGTAAGTTTTCCCCAGCCTCGGGCTTGATTCAAGTGCTGGAACAGTTCTCGCAGGGTTTTGGAAATAAGTAGCTTGTATTTGGGGGCGTGACGCAGAGAAAGAGCACGGCAGGAGCTTATCCACAGTTCCTTCATCTAGCCTGTCGAGAAAAAGTCTAGACTCTTGGCCCGTTACTTGGCAGCGGAGAGGTTGTTTATTATTTTTCCACATGCTCTGAGAATTACTCCATTTACTTAAAAAAAGAAAAGGGGGGGGGGGGGGGGGGGAGTGGTGAAATCCTATTTACTCGAGCCTTTATCATGTTTAAACTGGCTCCTCTCCGTAGGCAGGCCCTGTTCTGATCCCAGCTCAGCAGCACCAGCCAAAGCATCGTCCCCTTACAGATGTCATGGATACACGGAATGGGAATATTGAGTTATGCAAGTGCTTGGCTTTTTGCCTCTGGAAATAGCTACTCAGTAGAAAAATACAAATGCCATTGGTTACACGTGCTCCCTGGGTTATCACAGGTCATGGGTGCAAAATCCCCACCGCTTGTGAAATCGCCTTGCACCTTAGGGTTGTACAGCTTTAAGGGGACCCCAAAAATGAATGAAAGAGACGTGAAAAGTTTGGAATAAATGTTTGAAAGAAAATAACCCATGGCAAGAGTGATCTTTTTTTTCTTTTGTTTTGTTGTTTGGGGTTTTTTTTCATGTTTTGGTTTTGGTTTTGTTGGGGTTTTTTTTAGGTTTTCATCTCTATTTATGCCCAGCCCTTTCTTTCACCACCCCCTCCCCTTTCTAATGGCTCTTGGCAGGAGGTTTCTGCCACGGTTTAGGCCCATTTCCTACCACAAATGAAGAAAATCTTCCAGCTGAAGTTCTAAGCTGATTATAACAACAAAGGGAATGCAAATGGGGTAGTCACTAGACTCCAGATTGCCTCCTGTCAGGGCAGGTTCCCCGCCGCCCCCCCAGCCACCCCCATCTCTCATTTTCTTCAGGCTGGAGCTTGGACATCTGCATGCTGTTGCTGGATACCTCCAATATCTAGACAGGTCCATATGCTCTTTTTGCTTCTGCCAACAAAGTGCTGGGGCTGGAATCAAGTATCTGTAGGTTGTGTGTAGTAAAAATAAACCGGCAGAAGACAGACAAACCGTTTGATAGAAGAGCCCATTTCAGACAGAGCTGTTCCACGGAGAAGCGTGTGTCTGTTTGGGGCAAGGAGCTCTGGCTTTGGGCAAACCGGCTGTTTTTATTGTAGCTGGTGTTTTATAACAATTCAGAATGTTTTTGTCAGTTCCTATCACGATGCATCAGACACTCGGGATGATGTCGTACGCTACACGATGCCTGGGGCAGACTGGATGCTCTGGTGCCTTGGCAGGAGTCCTCCCACGCCCGATCCTACCCGCTCGCACTCGATGGAGCTCGGAGCCCCTGCAGCAGGGTGGGCAACCAAGCTGCTGCCCGCTTCAGTCGCACCTTCGAGTCAGAGGAATGTCCTTCTTGAGAGGTGCCTTTTCACATTTGGACGCGGGAGGGCAACGAGGCAGCCGAGAACACACACGTAAGCGTCACGGGACAGCCAGCGCTGGGTCAACGCAAAGAGCTTTCACTGTCCTCGCTGGCAGCTTTCAGGGTCCCTATCAATGCACGTCTTTGTTTTCCTAGCAAACGCGGAGCAAATAACCTAATTCACTGTTTGCTTTAGCAGATTGCTCCGAGGTTGGGAACCAGGGCTCCAGAAGAGATGCAGTGCGTGACTGGCTGGGAATTGCCTGACACGACGGCCAAGGTGCGATGGTCCAAACCCCACTGCGCATCCTCCAGAGTGAAGTGTTTCTTATTTCAGAATTTCCACCTGTCCTCCGTGAAACCTTTCCCTTCTCCTCAGTCCAGAGATGTGCCCTTCGGTTGGGAGGGAGGACGTAGGAAATGGTTCATCTTTCCAGGCGGGCTGAGGGCTCAGTCTGCTGCAGGGAGCAGCTGGGGCCTGTCAGCCCCTCTCTCTGCCTGTTAACACAGTCTTAAGACCTTTCAATCTCAAGGCTGTCTGTGTTCACAGCACATTCACACCAGCACTCAGCGTGTCAGAGACCATCAAAGATGCGTGACAGGGAGCATGAAAAAGCAGAATTGCCACTGAAGGTAAAGCCTGAGTAGAGAAAGTGTTGGAGCCCTTCATTAAAAAGTCGTTAGGCTCCCCATTTGTTTCAGTTTCATTGATTAAGGATGAAAAATAAAAAGCAAAAATAAGGGTCTGACTGTGACTATGACCTCTGTAATTGCTCACGGGTGCGTGGCTTTAGTTTTCCTTCAGGGAAAATCTGCCCATGGATGGAAGTCCACCCTGGTCTTGAGTTGAAGAGAACAAAGATGGGGGTTTAGTTTTATAAATCTTATTATGATACAGCAGAAGGATAAAGATCTCTCAATTCTCATGGTTTATTTCTACATGCCACCCTCCCCCTTCCCACTGAGGCTCTAGGAGCTTGCGCAGTGAGAAACTTTGCTCCAAGGAGCAAAATTAGTGTTGAGACACAGAACGACCGTTCGATTCTTGCTTTTAATTCAGTATCTCACATTCTCTGGGAGATAATTCCAGAAACGGAGATTTTGAGCAGGAAAACACTGGTTTAGAGAGGAGATGCACGTTCTCGTCCAGGCACCCAATCCCTGTTGTGCCATTTGCAAAAGTGTAACAACTTCCCTGCAAAAGATGCACAAAATGACTTAATTATCCCTTTCTCTCCCCGATTTCACACACTTTGAACCGTCCCAAACATGTTCTGCTGGGGAGATAAATATAAGTGTATATGGTCAAAGAGGCTGAAGAGACTTTTCCCAGTGGGGGATCCCAGAGCATTTTGTTTCACTCTAGTCAGGCAGAGAATCAGTTTGCGCATCTTCCTCGCGGCACGTTAACCACACACGTAGCTCGTGGTCATTGCCAATGGATGTGAATGAATCTCTGAAGGGGATTTTTTTTGTTTCCAAAGCCAAGAAATCCAAACCAAACTAAACCAGTCGTATTGGAGAAGGAGGGGAAGGAAATCACCGGGATCTAATAAAACTCAAGGGGACGAGAAATATAGAAAATATATAAAAAGACAAGTACGCAGTATTTCAGATGATGCATCTTTCCCACTGGGAGAGGTGAGGAAGTTGAGTTTGACCCTGAAGAATCTGGGATGTGCACGCAGTGGTGAGAGGCGTGAGATTAAAAGCCATCTCTGGGAGTGCCAGTGAACCAGAACAATGGAGGGAACATACCAGGAGGAGGAGACGTGCTTCACAATTTAGCCCATCTTCTCAAATTCACGGATGTTTCAAGCAGAAACATTTAATCTCCTGAGATTGCAACTTGTCTCCATAAATAGCAAGGCACCTTGGATTCTTGTACACAGGATTACAGACCTTGTTATTTTTTTCAGTGAACAAAAAGCTACGCGGTAAGTAATGATGCTTTATTTGGGCAGAGTGATACAAGCCAGACAAAAGGGAAGTAAATTTTCCCCTCTGCACGGACAATAGGCATCCTGCTTGGCCACAACCTTTCATCCCAGCCCTGAAATTACTCACTTGTGAAAACTTCTTAATTGCATTTAACTACGGAGGCTTCGCCATGCCCAGACCCGGGCTGGAACACCAGTAAGCGGTTAGGATCCTGACACTCGTTTCCATTGTTCTCCTGAAAGTTGGGAAAATAAACCCGACAGCTAAAATAGCCCTTGGAATAATTGCAGCTATTAGAGCCATTACCTACCCAAATTCAGGTATTTTTGGAGTGAGGGAAGTCTTGTTTCACGGGCCAGCTGAGCCAAGTAATTAAATCGGAGTAGCAGCTTCGGTTCCTATCGAGCAGTGCTCTGCTCAATGCGTGTCTGTTGGCTCGTGTACAAGAAATAATTTGTGTGCAAAATGAAAAAGGAATTCTTTAGACTGGTAATTTTATTCCCCTGTTGAGAGAATTATTCCAGTTGTAGGAATGCACATATATATATATATATATATATACATGTGGTTTACCTTAAAAGGTTGGACTAGATGATCCTTGTGGTCCCTTCCAACCTGGTATTCTGTGATTCCATCAGTGCTAAATAGGTGGTAGAATAAATTACCTTCTAAAACCTGAGATTGGGATTAAATTATTACGGACCCATGGGAACGGTCACAGCACAGGTTTCAGCTATGCTTTTTATTTTGTCTTCCATTGCATTTTTTTTTTCCAGCCACCTGCACTTGGGGAGTATTGACTAATCTTTTACATGCTTTTTAGCTATAAACTGAGCTGATAATACAAATTTACTACATGTCTAGTACAAAAAAACTCACAAAAAAAGGTGAAGGAAAAAAATAAGAAAAAAAAAAAAAAAGAATCTCTTAATTAAGAAGGATTCAGTTCTTTTCCACTCGCTTCTCCTCCGTTACTCGGGAAAACTTTTTATCTCCAGCTTTTCAACCTGGGTTCCTGGCAGGGAATCTCAGAAGATTCCCACACTACTGCAAATAATATTTGATGTACTGAAGTTGAAAGAGGATAATATGTTCTGCCAAATCACTAGTACAAACTGCTGACCTTGGGAACAATAACAGGCATGATATTTGGAAATGTTAATTATACCACGGAAGTTCAAAATAAGTAAAAAAAGAAAAAAAACAAAAAGGGGAGGGGGGGGGGGGCGGGAAATAGTCCCAGTGGATTTTATGGGACTGAAACCGCGTCTTTACCTGACTCTTATTTTTGAGAGCATCTTATGTGTCTGTCTTGTGGTTGCAGTGCGATGACTTTGTGAGGTTAATAAGAGTTGCTTTTAGGATCTGGTCTCTCAGTTCTACTGTTGGCACAGCCCCCAACAAGGTCTACAGTTGAAGAAATGTCAAATTTCCTCAGATTTTTCTTTGAAGGGAACACCAGGAATATTATAAACCAACTTGGAACGGCCAATAAAGTCCTTCAGTCCAAAGGCAATTGTGCCATAAAGGGCAAGTGGTGAAGAGACTGGGAAGGAATAGCCAGAGAAAGGGAAGAAACAAAACCACTCTTGTTTACTAGGAAGGAAAGGGAATAAAAAATAAAAAAGGGCAAACACAAGTTGTGTGCCTGCACTGCTTTGATCTCCTCAATTTACAGAACTGGACTTGGGGTAAGGAAGGAAATCTTCCGAGGCGTGTTGGATACAGGGCTGCTTCCTGGTGTCCCTGAGGGGCCGGCGTCACTGGAAATCCAGGTCCTGGGAGGACTTGGGAACTGGCCCAGTTCCACTCTGTAAGAAACCCCACGAGAATTCTGAGCCGTGCAACTGCTTTTCATTTAAGGCTGAGATCCAGATTCGGTGGGTCAGGCTTTCCAGCCTCGAGCCGGACATCCGCGGCTGCAAGGCCTTGGTGGGAAAAGCAGGGATAGGGCCACACGTCTGGGGAATCTCAACCCCAACAGCTCCAGGCCTGAAGCCAAAGATTTTCAGAAGCTCAAATGGTAAATATTCCATGAACTGTGAGGAAAACATGGGAAGGTATGCGAAGTACGGGAGTAGCGGTGAGGAAACAGCATCCTAACGTCTCGTGTCATGACAAGAACGTTCTCCCTACCCATGGAAACTGCAATGGGAGAATTAAAGAGTGAGGGAATTATTTCGGTTGGAAAAGACCTTTGACATGATTGAGTCCAACCATTAACTCAGTGATGCAAACCCTACCACTAACCCCTGTCCCTCAGCTCCACAGCTTGGAAACCCCTGCAGGGATCACAGGGGCTCCACCCCTGCCCTGGGCAGCCTGGCACAGCCCTGGACAACCCTGGAGGGGAAGAAATTGTTCCTCAGCTCCAACCTAAACCTCCCCTGGAGACACTTGAGGCCATTTCCTCTTGTGCTGTCGCTTGCTTCTTGGGACCCCAATCCACCCGTCCCCAGCCTCCTTGGGCGAAGCGACTGAAACTCCGACCATCCCGGGTGTACAGGTGAACAGAAGGTGCTTTGGGGGACATTCAGCGGCTGCTCTGGGGGCAGCTGCCTGTGCGGGCTCGGAGCGCTCGCTGACACTCTGGCAGGGCTGCTGGCGGGTCACTGACCGCCTCGGACCCCTCAGGCCAGCGCTGCGGGGCGGGGGCACAGGCGGCGATGGCCGCTCCCCGAGCCCCGCTCCCCGAGCCCCGCTCCCGCCTCCGCCCGGCGCCTCCACGGCCGCGCCCCTCCGCGCGCATGCGCCCGGCCCCTCCCAACCCTCGCGAGCCTTCCCCCCCGCGCGGCTGCTTGACCCCGCCCTCCCAGCACCCGGCCGCAGGCGGGGGGGAGGAGCCAGGACAAACCACGCCCCTTCCCCCCGCCCCGCCCCTCGCCCTCCTTGCTGATTTTCTGGGTTAAAGGGCCCGCTCTCGCGTGTTTCTGTTATAAGGAGGGAGGGAGAGAGGGGGGGGGGTGGGAATGTGCGGTGGGTGAACGAGGCAGGAGCCCGGGGCGGCTGCTGCTGGTGGCCCGAGGGG